>JAGFPH010000484.1:180972-199686 GCA_018207615.1 Philaenus spumarius
GGGAGCATGGAGTAACTAACCAATCAATTAATATAATTTATTAATAAGCTATTTAAAATATATCGCGTGCTTTTACTTGTGTATAGGTACTGTATTGACTTGTGAATAATTTATGATTTTGTCAAATTCCAACGCTAAATACACCCCGACGACGCTCGTCCCATCAGGTGGCCATTCCCAGAGTAAGTGGTAGAGGAACGGACATGCCAAGTTCAATCTCAATAATGATTGATTAGGCATCACGTGTCATAATGCTATAACCAGCTGTTTCCGTCATGCTGCAGAGTACTCACGCCGTCCTTGGAAGCCCGTGGAAGATTTAAGACCCTGCATCGATGATCGGAAGAAAGTGTATTTAAGTGATTTAGTACTCGGTTTGTCCTTAGTACATCTGGAAATAAATGGGTAACGGGTGTTAAAGCATGCATCGACGGCTCTCGGTGAAACCGCTAGAATATATCGGTAGAAATAATATTCGCACAAATGTATGAGCGAGTCATTTTTTTACAAGGCGAATAACTTATTAAAGTAGGTGAAATGTGAGCATATTTTACTGGGGTGTTTACTTAATAAAGTAAGTGATATGTTTACAGAGTTTTAATGAAGGTGAGTACTATTTAAAGTAGGTGAATTGTGAGCGTATGACATAGAGTTTTAAAGAAAGTAATTTATTACAATGTAGGTGAAAATAGAGCATCTTTTACAGTGATATAAAGAGAGAGATTAATTATTACAGTAGGCGATATGTTTTCAGGGTTTTAAAGAAGGTGATTACTTATTAAAGTAGGCGAAATGTGAGCATATTTTACTGGGGTGTTTACTTAATAAAGTAGGTGATATGTTTACAGAGTTTTAATAAAGGCGATTACTAATTAAAGTAGGTGAACTGTGAGCATATGATACAGAGTTTTAAAGAAGGTAATTTATTAGAATGTAGGTGAAAATAGAGCATATTTTACAGTGATTTAAAGAGAGAGATTAATTATTACAGCAGGCGAAATGTTTTCAGTGTTTTAAAGAAGGTGATTACTTATTAAGTAGATGAAAAGTTAAAATAATTTACATGGTTTTAAGGTGATTCGTTATCAAAATAGGTGAAATGCTAGAATATTTTACCGGGTTATACAGAAAGTGAATACTTATTATTACTATCGTTCCATAAAAGTTATGTTAAGAAAGAATGTACCATACAAAAAGATGTCAGGTCGATTAATGGGTTGCTTAGGTTAAACATTCTAAAAACAATAAAGGTTTCCAGAAATTGTATGTTAGAAATTTGATTTTAATGTTTTCCACTAGATATTCACTACATTACATTGAAATTCGATTATTGGCTCTTATTATTTTATTCTTGTAGTTACCTAAAGACATAGACTGTTAGACTGGAACGTATATGTAATGAACTTTACTTATTTCAATTAGATCGATCTCAGCCTTAAAAATGACCTTTCAACATTCGATTCCGTTAAATAAATTCAACTCATTGTTCGTTTACAATATACAAACCTTAATTAAAGATATTGTAAAAGTAACTACGTATCGTTCCTGCGTGCCGAGACGGTCGGACTTTCACAGCTGGGAGATATTATTTTAAGCGTACAGAATATGATATTATAATTAGCTAACTGCCAGCCGAGTTAGTTCGCAATTTGTTATATATTTCTTTCTGTTTTTTTAATAAAAACTGCAATAAGGCATTTCACGATTCTTGAATGAACCTGCTAAGAAGATGATAAATCGTAGCTAGGCCCGTCAGGGTTGATATATAGGGCTCTGCGGAGTCCCGAGCTCGCGAGAACCCGGCTCGCAACATAAATTATACGGATGGAAAAATAATTTGTAGAAAATGTTTATACCTTTTTTTATTTCTACTTAGATACAAAAAGGAAATCGTACCTTGTTGACATAATGGACTCGGTAGATGGATTACTGCAGTCGGTTTTGCAGAAACTCAGGTGATGATGTGAAATATTAGTTAGATACGGGGACTCTATACCGGTTTTGGTTCGGACAGCTGCGATAAGTTGATTTGTGGGGGCCAAATTTGCGAAATTTATACGCCCAGCCGTTCTACTGTTACGGAGTTATTCGAACAATGTTATATTTGTTATCATGAAATGTTTGTAATTTCTCGTATTGGTCAGTATCTAGGCGAGGAAATGTTTTAGACAAGAATAAGAATGTCCCGCAAGGATGTCAAAACACGATTATTATTCTTAACGTCTTTGTAAAAGACTACTTTCATGGATGAGACAATAGTTCTTCAGAGATAATGTTATGGTAAAATTGTTAAACAAATTTGTTAAACAACTGTTATTAAAATGATTGCAATATTAATTAAATTTCCTTAACGCGTTTAAAATAATAGTTTCTTTAATAATACTTGGAGACTTTAACGCAGGGTTAATACTATAGTTCTTCCAGAGATAATGTTTTGTTACAACTAGTTATATTTGACAAGAAAAGACTTGTATAAAAAACCAATTACTTTTAACGTTGAGGTTTTTTTAAACATATTTAATTTGTAAGTGGAATACCATAACAGCCAATGACAACAGCCGGATTCAAACTTACGCAATTCCAAATTATTATTGAAACTCTATTGAGCTATGACTGTTCCCTTAGCCACAAAAATCTGTTAAATAACTTTGATTAACATGATTGCAATATTAATATTATTTCTTAAACGGCTTTATAAGACTAATTTATTTAATAAGGCAAAGAGACTTTAACGGGGGGTTAAGACAGTTTTAGTAGTTCTTCCAGAGATAATGTTTTGTTACAACTAGTTATATTTGACAAGAAAAGATTTGTATAAAAAACCAATTACTTTTAACGTTGAGGTTTTTTAAACATATTTAATTTGTAAGTGGAATACCGTAACAGCCAATGACAACAGCCGGATTCAAACTTACGCAATTCCAAATTATTATTAAAACACCACTGAGCTATGACTGTTCCCTTTGCCACAAAAATCTGTTAAACAACTGTGATTAACATGATTGCAATATTAATATTATTTTTTAAAAGACTTTATAAGACTAATTTATTTAATAAGACAAAGAGACTTTAACAAAGGGTCAAGACAGTAGTTCTTCCAGAGTTAATGTTGTGTAAAATCTAGTGATAGTTGTCCAGACAAGTTTGCAACTAGGCCTATAAATTAAATTCCACTTTTTGGGAAAAGCAAAAGTTAATAGCCGCCATCGAACCAATGACAGCCAATACTGTGGCGCATTGAAAAGAAGTCTTTTCAACTGAGCTATCGTTGTTCTAGGCAATATTAAAATATTTTAAATCTTAAAAAAAGACTTTTAAACAAAGAGTTCATAATGCCCGTAACCTTTAAATTGTCAAAACTAGATTATTCGGAAACAATTTTCAAAGAAATAAGACGCAGAGCTCTATAACAGATCGAGAAGTATATCTAAATCCGTCTTATTACCGCCACGTGTTGGCAGAAATCAACAATGCAAATAACGGGTTGCCTAGCAACAATCATCCGACGGATATTTACCTCGAAGCGAAAGAGTTTTCGATTTCGTTGCACTGGTGATCGCATGTCGCTTAATCTTCGGGTCTCCTAATTGAAATATCCTGTTAAAGATAACCGCAAATAACAGCAAATAAAAGTTAATTATGTATTAAGGACAAGGACGATATTAATCTATTTCTTGAAATTAAAATCTAATAACTAGCTTAGTGTCATTACGGATTAGCGCGATTAATCCCCATCGTTAATACATTCAAAGTATTTTCACTTACAAAGGAAACGTTTTTCTACCGAACACTAGATCACGACCTAAATAACCGTAGTTGTTTTACAACGTATGATTTTCACAATTCTAAGAAAATATCGTCAGTTTGCCTCCGGTTTCTAGTTTTAAATAGTTGTTTTTGTCACCGACTATACCTTCGTCGCCTTGATCACGATTTGAGTGGGAAGTGGCTGTACTTACATAAGTACTATATGAAGCTAGCATTACCGATGGGTTATATAGATAAAGGACATTATTCAAAAACACTTCACTCGGTGTTTTTTTTTTTTTATTTTACAAGAGATTGGAGGAATTAACATCTGCGACACTTTGTCAGTGCTGGAAGGAATTTTGGTTTATTTTTTTTTAATAAAGTAGACTATAGTTGGGTACCCGTAACAGTGTTAAATACTTTTTAGTTTTTATACAAAAATAAAATTACTGCAATATTCTATCTTTCTACTAGAAGATATGCAGATCTTGGGTATTTCATTTGGTAGCTTTCATGTGAATACACACGGTAAATATATTGATGGATTATTGTTACAACGTAAAAAAGCAGGCAAATAAATGTTTCGTGTGATCGTGGTGTAGCAAAAAGAGGGTGAATAGTTATTGTGAACAAGGCAAAGTAATAAAGTAGGAGAATAAAAGTGTTGACATGGTATTGCAAAACAGGTTGGCGAATGATTGTTTTGTATTTACATGACATAGTAAAAATTAAACTAATAATAAATGTTTCGTGTGATCGTGGTGTAGCAAAAAGAGGGTGAATAGTTATTGTGAACAAGGCAAAGTAATAAAGTAGGAGAATAAAAGTGTTGACATGGTATTGCAAAACAAGTTGGCGAATGATTGTTTTGTATTTACATGACATAGTAAAAAAGTAAACTAATAATAAATGTTTCGTGTGATCGTGGTGTAGCAAAAAGAGGGTGAATAGTTATTGTGAACAATGCAAAATAATAAAGTGGAAGAACAAAAGTGTTGACATGGTATTGCAAAAAAAAATTTGGCAAATGATTGTTTCGTGTGATTGTGGTGTAGAAAAAAGAGGGTGAATATTTATTGTGAACAAGGCAGAGGAATGAAGTAGGAGAATAAATGTGTTGACATGGTATTGCGAAAAAGTGGGCGAATGATTGTTTTGCATTTATATGACATAGTAAAAAAGTTAACTAAAAATAATTAATGAATTCATTTTTATAGTATCCAGGTCACTAATATATATAATAAAGTATAATACCTTTTATTTTTGTTAAAAAAAATTGTTTCGTGTTAACATATTACAGCGTACAGCCAAAAGAAATAATTAATTGTCGAAGAAGTTTGTTTGAAAAACATCATCAACTTTACTATTAACGTCATGCTACATTAGAAAAAAATACAGTTTTTGTTATCAATGTAAGAACAATGGTTGGAAGTCAATAGTTTAATAACTTTTCTGAGAATTTAATTATAAGGTGTTTTTTTTCTGTTTAAACAGAAACAACTCAAAAACAAAATAAACCCTCACCTCTGTCAGTGGCTATGACGGGAAACTCATAGGCGCTGCGGGTTTCAAAATCCAGCTCGGCTGCGATACAGATTTCTCCGCTGACGGATTTCACTTCGAAATGTGACGATCTTCCGAAGCCCTCTCCAAGGGTGTAGTTGACCATAGCGTTCACCCCGCAGTCAGGGTCCGTTGCGGAGACCTGGAATTGAAAAACATACTGTTAGACACTTTGCTCAATCATTGAGTTAGTATTTTCCACGATAACAGACAAAGGAGTGATTTTTATACAGTAGAAGTACAGTGTGTTGCTGAAGTTATACGTTAAACGATATTTGCCACCAAAAACTCATTTAAAGATAATATGAAGTGCAAGGGTACAATATATTGCGAACTCTGAGTGGTATTGGTAGTCTATGTATATAAAAGCCAAATCCACTGACTCACTGATCACGATTTCTCAAAAACTATTGAAAGGATAGAAACGAAATTTGGCATGTAGTTTCCTCTAGGACCATAGGTACTCGCTAAAAAAGGTTTAAAAAAATTCGAAATTTTAGGGGGGTTTTTGGGTGTCAAAGTTACTAAATCACGAATTCTTCAAAACTACGAAACGGATTGGAATGAAAATCGGTATGTAGCTTCCTCTAGGGCCGCAGGTGTTGATAAGAAAGGGTTTAAAAAATTTGAAATCTTAGGGGGTTTGGGGGATCAAAGTTACTAAATCACGATTTATCCAAAACCACTGAACGGATTGGAACGAAATTTGGTATAAAGCTTCCTCTAGGACCCTAGGTGCTCGGTAAGAAAAGTTTTCAAAAAATTCAAAATTTTAGTGAGGGTTTGGGGGGGGGGTCGAAGTTACTACAAAAAAAAAAACACCGAATGGATTGCAATGAAATTTGGTATGTAGGTTCCTCTAGGGCCACAGGTGCTCTCTAAAAAAGGTTTTATAAAAATAGAAATTTTAGGGATGGTTTGGGGGGGTCAAAGTTACTAAATCACGATTTCTCCAAAACCGGATTGGAATGAAATTTGGTATGTAGCTTCCTCTATGACCGTAGGTGCTCGGAAAGAAAACTTTTTAAAAAATTCGAAATTTTAGGGGGGTCAAAGTTACTAAAAAATCCCATAAGAAATACATTGTGTAATATATTTATTGGTATAATATATTTTTTGATAATATACATTTAACTTTATTTGTCTATCCGTGCAAAGCCGGATCGGGCCAGTTAGTTTCATCGAAACCTAACAATAGATTTTGTGTAAAATTATTCTAGTAGAATGTGTAGAAAATATCGTTCCAAACTACCAAGCTATGCTACACGGAGAAATAAGAAAAAAGTTCCAATCAACTTAAGTCCGAAAATGTTTCGTTTTCGAATTATCCGCCATTTTGTTTTGTATGTTTTACTTAACACTTAATATCTTTGGAAATAGAAAACATATTAACCTCAAATTTGGTGTACATATTCGTTAGTAACATTTTACCCTTGTACGCAAACCAGGACGCCATTTTGTATACTTTAAAAATGGCGACCGCTTAAAAATTTTGATGACAAATATCTCTAAAAACGCTTACTTTACACAAAAATAAAAGAAAAATGAATAATGTTTTAATAAAAAACCAAAACAAAGTTACAGAATAACAGGCATACAAGAAGAAATTATTTCTAAAATTTAATTTTAATTTTAGTAACGTGGACTATATTTTATGAGGCACTTGTACTAAAAAAAACCATGTTTGGATGTTCCTAAATAGTTAAATCATTAAAGATAAATCAAATCAGTGAAAAATGTGAACTATTACGGGTTTATAACAATAACATTTTTAATTTAACACGTTTGCAAAACACTTTTTCGGTGCCCTTTATCCGTTAAAGATGCATTATAAACTATATGATGAAGAAAAAAGACCCCTAGTTAACAATAACCAGAACAACTGGTAGGAATTTTTGGAAAATTAAAAACAGATTTTAAGCTGCAAGGTATAAAAACACACAAACAAAAGATAAATTATAGTCGATATTTTCATTCATTACACTTTGGTGCGTAATCAAAAAGTGTCAACAAATAATACGGCGAAATAAGATTGAAATAAATGCAATAGGACAAGCGATGAAAATGTAACTAAAAATATGATTAAAAAACATCCAGTAAATGTTACGTTAGTGGAATTAGTTTGGTCAGATGATAGCCTATTTTGTGTTACACGCGAATGCTTGTATGTAGGGGGTAATCTCTGGAACTACTGAACCGTTTGAAAAAATAGTTTTTACTAATAAAAACCTACACTATCCCTGAGTAACATAGGTTATAATTCATTTCGATAAAAAACATTTTATTTCAATATTTGTAACTTTAGTCGGAAAAAATCTTAGTTTAGGCCTAAAATGATGAACCAACACATGTATTTACATTTATTACAATAGCAACCAATTGAATGAAATAATAGACGAAACAGCTGTTTGGCCCAATATTTCCGTTAACAGCTGATTTCAAACTTTGAAGCAATTATTTGTATTTTAACTTTTAGGTTAGGTTTTTTTTAAAGTGTAGACCTGAGCCTTGCTGGTTCTTTTAAATTTATTATAGCTTCTGTTGTAACATACGGAATAAGTTGATTTGAACATTTAACATTATTTACCATCTTAGATTTGGGGTTATTATTATTCCTACACCTTTATTATAAATAAAACATAACCTGATATAGAATATTCCAACAGGGTTGGCGTGCGTATCACGCATGGGTTTCTCCTAGTATTCTATAGATTTATTCCGGTTTAAGACTTTTACTGGAAATCTGAACCAGTTTTAAGGCACATAAACGGATATTTTACATTTTAACTGTATCATCTAAACAATCATCCCACTCAAATACATAGAACTTCCTGATTCCTAAGGCAAAACGGTCTTCAGAAACACGGACATAGCATTAACACGATAAAACGGACTGCTTTCCGTCAAACACGAAAATCGCGGAAGAATATCTACAAAATCCCCCTACAGTTTGTACAAAAACAGTTCTCCACAGTTTGGTTATGAATTTGAAAAATGTATGGATATGTTTTGATTAAGTACGTTACGTGCCAGAATGCACAGATTCAACCCATGCTGAGAGATCTTCCGGCAACGGTACTCGGGTAATAGAGGCAATCCACTAGGTGGCGTATCTGTGACTGGATCGAAATTAATAAACACGTCGGGCGAACATTTCCAACATCATTGACATTTTATAGGTTATGTACGGTGTGTGGGCTTTGGAGGAATTTCGGGACTTTCGGAAGGAAAGGATCGCGAAGAACGCAGATTTGTAATAACCGTAGAGAATTAATGGCGGATATAAATCAATTTTAAGATATTTTATTTTTTAATTTAGAATTCTATGTATAATTAGCTGGGGCTGCTGCGTGCTTCACACGCCGATCCTTGCCGCACACGTTTTTATAAATGTATAACTTATTTTTAACAAAGATTGAAGATTAATCATATCCTCTGAACTAATAAGAAAAAATATAATCTGGGCGAGCGAAGCTGAGCACCTTATCATCTAGCAAAAATAAGGGTTTCAATAAGAAATTTTAAAGTTGGACGCCATAGTAGATAAATTGCTTATGAAATTCTTACAGGAAATAAGTACGGTGCCCTTCAGACCATGGCCGCGTAAAGAAAAAAAAAGTTTTATCAGTCGGAAAAAAATTATTACACAATTTCGCACATATATATTCAAGCCACGATTAAACCTTGTTTTAATTGTTACACTTTGCTCGAAACACGCGATTGTACGTTATTAAATATGCCCATTTAATACAAAAGATACGAATACGTTTAAGGTTTTGAGTAATTTGTATTCAAATGATTAAAGTATAATGGTACATTTACACGTTAATCGCCCGCTTTAAAGCGTACATATACATCACCTACTTTAAAGCGTATATCCATCACCCACTTTAAAGCGTATGTACATTAGTAGTGGTGAATGGTATTTATGCAAATACGTGTAGTTGATACGGGCGAAAGGTCGACTGGTTTCGATTTTTACAAACAAAATGAGCTACCTTTTATTTATCGAAGGAGTAATATGAAAAAGGTTAATAGAAATTTGTGCACTTCTGAAAAATTTAAATTACTGTCCAATAAACTGAGGATATCGCGTTTAGGGATGTCGATTCGGTAAAGCCTACGTGATTATTCGTTAGTCTGCCATTAGCGATATTCTCCGTGGCAGATGTCCCGAAGAAAGTACCGGTACGTGTGTTAACACACGTAAACTGCAATAATTATGCCTAGATCAGTAATCGTGCCGAAGTGCGGTACACCTAAAATAAAATATTCACTATTTCTGAGGTTATCAATCAAACCGTACAAACATATAAAATGTAATCCCTTTATTTGATTAAAATATAGTCAACAATCTTGCCTTTGCATCGACGCCTCACTCCACCAATCTGACTTTAGCTCCTCCAGCCCACTTATTATCTTGTATTCTTCGCGTTTACCTCCAGCGGAATTACCGCACTCAGGTCGTTTCCTAATCGGAACATAACAAGTGTTTCTGTAATTGCTTCTGCGTTTAATTATTGTTAAACGGTCTGTGTAATTATTTTTAGTATATCGTTAAAAATAAACCAATTTATGGTTATTTTCTTTCTCGAGACATCCACAAAAAAGTAAACATATCAGAATTGGATATAAAATTGATTGGGAAGTTTACCTTGGCGCGTAATAATTAGTTAAGTTTTAGTACCAAAACTGTCTGATGTATAACAAGTTGTATTTTAACTCCTATTCTTTTTCTCTTTCTGTTGGTTTTCCTTTCTGGTTAAACTACCGTGTTGTCAAATAACACCCAGTCATGTTTAAAACTCTTTTCATTTCTTCAATCGAATGTCTTTCCTGTTCCAAACACCCAAACGTGTCACTCTCCATTTCAACTCCTATCCTGTTCACCTGTTAAAATCTCCTTATTTCTACCCTATCTTTTTAATATCCCCTTTCGTCCATGAATCGCATTCCGGTTTCTGTTCTTGCCGTGTCCTTTTAAAAACACTACTTACATTTCAGCCTCCTTCTTGTTTAAGTGGTACAATTGTTTCAGTTCCTGCGATGCCCGGTTAAATCCTCCTCTCCTGCACCTCCGTCTGCTTGAATCTCATTAGTGTTTCAATTCCTGGCCTACCCTTATAAATACCATCTCCATTCCAACGTTCTTCCTGAATAAAATGAATTCGTGTTATAACTCCTATCCTGTACTTTTATATCCGTTTTCCTTTCAATTCCATTTGGTTTAAATTACATCTAAACACGAAAAAAGTCGATATCAATTTATTTCAGGCCCTTCTTGTTTAATGGATTTCTCGGCATATCTCCTGACCTACTGCATGAGTACTCACCGGTAATAGCAAAATATAAATAAACTTGTTTTATTGAAATTGGTAGACTTTTAATATTAAATTAATTAAAATCGTTCGTTCCAAATTCAACTAGACCTATGATCTCTTTAATTTTGTCAAAGATTGAAATGTTTAGTTATACAATCGATGAACATATCGCACATACAATGTAAGCATTCATTGCATAACCGACACACAAATTATAATATCCATTAAATACTTTTAATTTATCTTTTTATGGGCACGTACGTTACTGCAGCCTATACAAAGCCCATATATAGCCCATAGTACGAAGCCCATATTATAAACATAATAAAACCCATCTTCACGCGTCGGCGCAATGGACACTAACTGCATTGTTAAAGTGTAATGTGGCCGAAGACATGTTTAATTCATAATGAATAAGACCTATGCATCATGATACGTTTCGCGGTACCCTACAATTAAAGCATAGTTGGCGACGCCCCCCGCCCCCCTTTCCAACCTACACCGACAAATTTCAATATACCTTTGAAAATTTACGTGAAAATCTAATAGAACGTGTTCTAGTCGAGTGGTCGCCCTTTGTCCAAGTAATTGGCACTCGGGTGTTTTAACCTCCAAGATGTAATTAGTAATAATTGAAGCTTAACTTTAATGGTTTATGTTTTTTTTTAACAAGGTGTGAATTTTTTTCTCTTTTTTATCATGTTTTGTTTGTCTGGTTGGGTTGCAACTACTGTTGTATTATTTTTGTTCAAGCAGAAGAGGATGTTTTTAACTTGATGTATACCTTGCAAAACGAGGTGTGACCTTGAATTGGGAATCAATTTATTTACCTTGTTGTCGATATGGTGATCAGGAGATTTTAACGATGCATGATGATAGTAGAACGGTACGAGTGGCACTCGATTTCGTGACCGTTAACACCAGAGCACAGAGAAAATATAACATTCCCATAGACCCCACTACCACGTTAAAATGTTAACGTCTGCAAAAGACACCGTTATACCCAGCGCGACAGTCGTATACACCTGAGGAATGTTCCTAAATCAAACATTAAAAACGAGGATAAGTGAAGTTGTCAACTCCCTGTTAAGGAGCCGTTCGACTTGGCATTACTGGACAATTGTTATTCTCTCAAACGGAGTACTTTTCCATTTTGTCATAATATGTGCTCTTATCGTTGTGGTGATCAGGAGACTTTAACGCCTTGTGAAAGTAGAACGGTAGAGTGGCATTCGCCTTCGTCACTCTTAACTATAGAGCTCAGAAAATAAAAATATTCCCAAAGACCCCACTACCGTGCTAAGAGATTAATGCAAATAACTGCAAAAGGTACAATTATATCTAGGGCGATCTTTGTATACAGCTGAGAAGTGTTGTCAAATCAAACATTAAAGACGAAGGTAATTGGGAGCACTTAGTTAAACGTGCTCTTTGTCGATGTAGTGATCAGGAGACTAAAAGTAAAACAGAAATATAGTAGTGGCGGTTGTTTTCTTTACTGATAACAATGGAGTCAATAGTTTTGTTTAGAGTCTGATGAGTGAGTTTGGAGGACAGGCTATAGTGAAAAAATATGACGGATTTGTAAGGAAACCGAGCAACGAATAGCAGTGAAGGATTTTAAATGACTGAAGCGATTTATTCAAACACAAACGCCTCTTATATACCTATCCAATAACATTAAAGAGAAAATAAATTACTGCTGTAGAAAGTATTGAGTGTTTAAGTAACAATTTTTTACTACTGTACTTACTTTACTTCTTGTAAAATCCTGAAAAAGGACATACTATTTCAATCATAGATATGTTATTTATGATGATGAATCTGATCAATTGTTACTATGGCAATGATTTTGCCTATATTTAGTCATCTAGTAGACTAAAGAGTCTCAATTTTAATTTTTCTCAGATTGTTACTGTAAATTACATTACTGTTTAAGCATCCGTTTTTTTTTTAAATACATAATTTCCCCAACACAATCAATAGTAGGCTAAAAGTTTGAACATTTTCGGTTAAATAGCTTTTAAGTAAATTTTGAGAATAAAGTATCAAACGATCACACGTAGCCTACCAAACAGGTTTTATTTATACTAATTCAATATTTATAATATATTGATTATTATGTCAAATATTTCCGCCTTCAAAAAGGACGCCGGGAGAAAGTTACAAACCGAATTCCATTCCAGAAACGACGTTCCGAGCCAAAGAAGAATAACGATGCCACGGTTTGAAACAAAAACAAGCGATCATACCTTATTTCACCACGCTTTAGAAAGGACTAGAACTTCTTCGACTCGCGAAAACGGGAAAAAATCGCGTTTTTAAATGATCGCGACCGATTAACATGGGAATGCAGGCCGTTGACGAGTGTGTTAAAAGGTAATACACCAGTTTATATGGAGTAGCTGACGTGTGGGATCGTCCTGGCGTCGACGGACTTTGCATACAAACTGAGAACTCAGGTGCGTATCGAGGTGTGCCCTGTATGGGGATTCCCGTAAAATTTTTACGTTGTAATTTAAAAAAGTATTTTTTCAAGGTTCTATACACATTTAAAAATAAAATAAAAATTAACTGAAGATATTTTAAAATTAGTTAGGAGACTTTAACGCTTGGATAGAACGAAAGGTGTTTCGAATTTTATTAAATTCTTGTCGTTATATTCAGTTAAATAACGTTTATTTATTTATTTTTATCTCAGATAGTCAGACAAATTTTTTAGTTACATAGTTTGACTTGTAGATCGAAAATGCTTTCTATTTGTTCAATGATTTGGATCTCTAAGACTTTGGAAAATCGCCCTCCAGTATAGCCTAAAAACATATATGAATATCGAATTTGATTAGAGACAAATGAGCAACATTATTTTGCCCATTCTGTTTTAAAATTTGAATTTTTTATATTATTTGCCAAATAAACTTAAAAATACATTTATTTAGAAAATATTTGTCGAACAAGTTGTATAAAATAAGTAGATCTAAAAAATATTTCAGAAAGAAAAAATTTAAAAGATTCAGAATTTTTGTCGATTTACAAAGTGATTTACAATTACATATCCATAGTGTAAATTACGAGGAGATACTATTAATAAGAAATTTATATGAAAGCATATTTTGAATCGGAAAATAAAAAGATTTAAAAAAGTGGCGTTCCACGCAGGACAAATGATTACCCAACGGCAAAGTGGCGAGGATTACAAATATCTTATTTAAAATTTGTACACGAAAATATAGTTAAAAGCGTAACACTGTAGAGATCTGTTGAAATTGTCGAAACAGCGATAAAGCCAGTAAAGACGTTGTGTCGGACGAAAGAGGTAATTGAAGGATAATGGAGTGGTTTTCTCAGGAATTTGGATTTCGAATGGAGTCTCTTCTGTATTGGAATTTTTGTCTTTATCTCGCTTCGGGTTACTGTACGCTCGAAATTAAAATCCGCTTAAGTGAAGCGTGGGTTGTTTTTGTTGTCCTTTTGCTCGAGTGGTAATATTATAAATTGTTATTTTTAGTTGTTGAGGGACACGGCGTTTAAAATTGTACTGTCTACATTATTCATATAAACGAAAAGTTAAGTGTTTAATTGTATCATTATTTTCTGTTTAACTCAGTAACTGTGTTATGCAACTATAATTGTTTGTGATAAAGATGCTGTTTTAGGTTTCCCGAAATAGTTAAATACAATTTTAATAACCTCTTTATAAATCTATAAATTTAACGCATTGCGTTTTACCCGAGCATTAAAGTCTCCAAACCAATTTGCACAATTTCTGTAGTTATTTTATGTCATAAATCTCCAATGTTCCCAACAATCTTATCAACACAACTTTAGATGATTTTAAGATGAGTGTATTAAACTTGAACTGTTTTATGATGAACAAATGCATGACGCCTTTCATTATATCCAAAAGTTAGTCTTCTATAATATATTTATTACGATTTTATACTATTATAAATCATTAAATAATAAGAAAATATCTTTAATTAATTTTAATTTTTGTTTTGTGTTGGTAAATTTTTCATTAACTTTAATTTGCAAAATACATTAAGCGACTATAAAACGTTGAACAACCATACGAAGTGAATTGTGTAGCTATACATTTTTAACAAATTTTAAAATGTGTAGGTCCACTTCTTCATACGCGTGATGCCTTCCGTTCTATCCAAGAGTTAAAGACTGCTATTTTATACAGTCACTAATGTACCCGCAATGCTTCGCTATTGCTTGATTTAATTTTAAGGGTAGTTATCCCTTTGACTTAATAATTAAATTGCCAATAGTTTAGTGTTCTCTTAAAAATACCGTAATATTACATAATGTTAGGTTTATAGATGGTAGGAAGTTAGTGTAATTTGTATTTATTTTAGAGGGGTAGCAATCCCATTTCAACCCCTTAGATCGGTATAAAAACTATCCTATAAAGTTCGAATAAATCACACATTAAAAAAAAAATCATTAAGATCGGTTGAGTACGAACACCGATACAATGGATTTTTATATATTATATAGATTAGTATAGGCCTAGGCCTAAGATACTGTTTAGTATTTAAATATACAATTAAATATCAAAATAAAGATAAAATTGTGTTCTTTTAATGTCTTTTAGTTTTATTTAGACTGTTTGTTAAGTTATGTTTTCAATATAATTATGTTTTAACTAATGTAATGTTCCTTGGTATGTTGAATGTCAAATGAAGGAATGTCCATGAAAATTCAGGATGTAACAAAGTAGTTCAAATAGATTTTGCAATTTAAAATTTATAGGCCTAATTGGTATACAAATTGTTTGGTGTTTGAATATACAATTATAGCCTATATCAAAATAAAGATAAAAATGTGATCTTTTAATGACCTTTAGTTTCATTCAAATTGTTTGCTTAGTTTTCATTATAAATATATTAAAATTCATGTATGTTTATGGTTTGCACGGTGTCAAATAATTTGTTTATTATTATTTTTGAAAGCGAAAATATGATTTGAAAAGTACTAAACAATTCATAGATAAGATATATTTTATATAAACACTATTTTAATCAGTGGCATATCTCTAAATATGTAACAACCGATGTTTGAATTGAATTTTAATACAGTAAGCATTTTTCGTTGATTTTTGTTTGTTTTTATTTTTTCACTCTAACCTAAAAAAGATGTTGGTTTTGAAGAATAATAAACTGATTCAAATAAATTTGCTAAGTAAAGTTGCTATGGTAATGAAAATAAAAAAAACATGTATTTTCGTGAGTTATGGTCTTGATTTCATACAAAAAGGATGTTAGGTTTTTCCCGAATTTGAAACTTTTCCGAGAAACTTTACAAATTTTTCTTTCCATAAAAACCTAATTCAAACTATTAAGAACATTTTAAAACAAAAAATATCCAAATTGGTTCACCCTTTCTCAAATGATGACGCGATTACCGACGAACAGCATTTCATATTTATTATATAAATTACATTAGATGTTTAAATGATATTACAATTCATTGATTAAAAACTTTGTCTTTGTCTTTATTTTGTTATACTAAACTAAATCAAGTTGTTGGTAGTGAAAAATAATTAACTAATTCTAATGTTGCTAATTTGATTGCTATGGTAATGAATGTAAATGTATTAAAAAACGTTATTTTGTTTTACTTTAAACAGGCAATACCGAAAATTTTGTTGCTAAGCATTTGATAAGAATCAGCTGTTTTATCTGTTATAGGGCTGCTTATGGGAGTGATGCATTTTCGCACTTTCTACCCTTTAAATTTCAAATTAAGCAGAAAAATGAAGTGACTATAAAATGCAGACAATTGTATTTTGAAGGCATAGGCAATTATTAAAATGTTTGTTCTGGGATTTTGCGTAATGAAAATAATACACAATGTTTTAATACAATTATTGACTTATCCCGAGAGTTGACAGGATTTTAAAAGGTCTTCAGAGGAAATATGTATTGTAACCACTTCTACACTAAGTTATGATTAACCAGTTTTCTAGGCATTGAATAAAAGCTTCCACGGTGAGATTGTGATAATGTATATATTTTAGTTAATTACACAGATTGATAAAAATCCCGAGACCCATAAGATAGATAAATATATCAATAACGATCTTCAATAATTGACCTGACGTCTTCCGTAGGCACGGGAGAAAAGGTCAAAAACTCAATCCCATCAAGGTTGGTCACAAATGATACTGGTTCCATTACTGCAGGCCTTCCTATTGGTCCGTCTAACCTTATCTAGTCCTGGATAATATGCTCAACCCTATCGAAATGCGTTTTTATCAAAACACACAAATCCATAACATCTTTGGAATTTCCAGAGACTAGTTCGCTGTAGTATTTCAGGACAACCTGTTTGCTGATTTAATTTGAGTTTGTCTTAATTGGGAATCTATTTCTTACACCGTTTTAATTTGGTGGATGAGCCGGAGAATGTTACGTGTTCGATTGGAACGGTATTTAGGTACACAAAGAGCATCGGTCGTAATATTACTACGTCAAATGTGAAAAATCTATTCGAATAACCATTGTTACACTGTTACTTTCGGAAACTTTAATGCCAGAATTGAATGAAAAGTGATTTGAATCGATATTTCTGAAAAGTATTTGAAAATTCTGGTTTTAAACAATAATTATTGTTAAATAATCTGAATCCATGTTGATAAAATTAAGTGAAATATGAAGTTTGATACCTTTATTAAATCTTTATAATTTAATTTGGAGACTCGAACGTTTGGATTGAACTGAGTGCTTCGTTTTTTATAAACATTTCTAAGAACAAATGGTTAAAAGTTTACACCCTCAATTTGACACTAAAACTATATGTCAATAAAATTGAGTGACACATGAATACGTAGACACAAAAAACTGTATCAGAAATCTGTATATTCGTTTAAAAAATTTAACGTTTGTATAGAACGAAAAGTGTGTTCCCTGTAGACTATGCAAATTTTAAGTCAGGTATTTGACAAATCAAAGTTTATAACTTAAATTCAACGTAAAATCGACTGAAGCGAATTTACATACTTGCTGATAAGATTTCAGTGTAATATGGAGATTTGTGTCAATGTGTACAATGTGTGTAAATATATTTAAAACGTTAACGCTTGGATAGAACGAATGGTGTTTTGCATTTTTACAAACTTCTACAGGTCTTTGGCATGTATGTTACAAACTCAAATAAAACAAAACTAAGATATGTTCATAGGATTTTATTTAACGGGTAAGATTTATAGCAGAAATAATGACAGTATTGAATTAGTAGTTTGTAGACTTTGACGTTTGGGTAGAACGTAAGGTGTCTTGCATGTTATACAAATTTCTAAAAACAGGCATTTGAAGGTACATGAACATAATGCAATTTTAACTGAAGCTATGTTAGTAGCAGGTGTTTGAAGTAGTATTAAATAACTGACTGAATAACATTTTTGTTGAAAAACGTTGAAAAGTTGTACATTATAGACTTACAACCAAATAACTAACTTATATTAAACTTTAGTAAATTCATTTAGGGAATTTAACGCTTGGTTAGAACGAAATGCATAATGTATTTTACGCAAATGTCCAAAACATTTATTTGATGGCGAAAAGTTTAAAATTAAACGTTTCTAACATATTTCCGTTAAACGAGTACCATTCAAAAATTAAAAGACAAGACCGAATCCTTGTCTGCATGCTTGTAATTTTATGCAATGTCTTAAAATTGCGAACGCACAAAAAACAAAACACGGGATTGTTGGGAAGGGTTGTGTGACGAACGCTTGCCTAATATATTACTTGTCAGTAGACGGAGTACACAATGTCTGTACTATATATTGAAGGAGATGTGATAAATTGATATAATACAAGAAACCCGTGTAGACGTCTGTTTTGCATACCATCCCTGCTAGATGGCCTATCTTTTAATTGTCCTCTCATTTCTTTCTGCATTATTACCGGCGTCTGTATTTCGTTTACAATGTCTTTTTGAACAGAGTTTTGTCGTTGACCCGTCTGGACCGAGCCATCTGCTAATAAATGTCTTTGGTTCTATGTTGAAGGTCGAATGTAATGCATTAATTTGTATAATGTTTTACATTCGACAACTATTATTGGCT
>JAGFPH010000484.1:199696-232124 GCA_018207615.1 Philaenus spumarius
ACATTTGTTACAAGTGTAAATGTTTCTTAAGGCTAAACATCTTCTGTCTTGCAGTTTTTCCCTTTCAGTACCCATCACAAGAGCAACCAACCACCGATAACCGGAAGACAGTCGAAGAAGAGTTACCGGACGACCGACCCCTCGCTACTAATTAACTCTACAATAAATAAAGGCAGATGGAAACCACCTAAGTACACGTCCCAGGATATTTACAGTGATATTGTAACCGAAGAAATTTGTCTTGTATGACACCGTATATAATACAGAATATATGGCAAAATACAATGCTGGATTGTATCCAAGAAGCGGGCGTGGGACGGTATAGTGACAGTTGGCCGCGACCTTTGATCAAAATGGATCCTTCAGAGGCGTGGCCGACATGCTGCATTGTTAGTCTTTATGCTTTACTCAAATTTACTTTTAACCGAGCGTCGTTTGATTGTTTGGTCTTCGATGTTTATCGTCTTCGGTTTGTAGTTCCTGATCGAAACTGTCATCGTGTCCACTGATAAGGTTACTGATAACGGAGTGTTACAAGGGGAATCTGTCGCATTCATATTATAATCTCACGTCTTGATACGTGTTGCTTGGATAATTCATAACGATAAAATTAGGAAATACTTCAAGGTTTAAGGTGAGAAAATAATAAAGTTTAGTATTCTAACGACACATGCAGGATGTTTCCATAATGCGTGGAGATGATTAAGAACGTGGTCATATTAAGAAAACACTTTCTGCTTGAAAGGGTAAGAGTAAAACAGCATCCATTAGTGTGTGCTTGCATTGCTGAGAGTAGTATTCTGTATTATTGCAAATGCATCAAACTGATGTTAAATATTTTTCAAGGTTATGCAAATTCGATAGGAAATCAAAAGGGCACATAAAATTACCCTCGAAATTTTTCAAAAACTGACGTTCTCTTAGTTATTCTCATTTAAAACGTTTAAATGGCCACCATTTTGAAACGGAACAAGTTGACAACATTTTTCAAACTGGGTCATTACGTTCACAGGTAACGTGCAAAATTTCAACACAATCGGTTGAGCTGTTCTAAAGATACAAACAATTTAGTAAAGAAAAAACTAAATAACAGGAATTATAGGAATATGCAATGCGTGTTTCTTTGGTTATTTTGACTCGCGATTTTTGGTTTTCGTTCATTTGACTGACGATAACTTAAAAACAGATTTAGATAATCAAACCCGAATTTGACTATCGTTTTTTTCGTCAAATTAAAATTAAAATTATGTATCACATCCATTGGAAAAAAATGAAATTCATTACAAGAAGGCGGATAAACATTTCAAACTCAAAATGGTTCTTCTATGGCTGTGAATGACTGCCTTTATTTCTATCTTGTAAGACTCGTAGGCTACGTTTTGAGATATCAAGCCGTTTCCAGACTTTTCAAATGCCCCAATAATGTAAGCGTTGTTTGTCCGTGCGTGCCACTGCCGCCTCTGTAAGCGTTATACGATAGCGCTCCACCCCCCCCCCACCCGTGAAGAAGGTTTCGTTTTAGAACTGCAGGTGTTGGGCTCGTAGATATAAGTTCAAAAGAGCGCATAGCACTGAACTTGGTGAAGCAGCTGGGCATCGAGTGCCGAAGCGGTCAGAAATTTCCACAATGTTATAGAATCTCCCAGAAGGTTCGAGAATGTTCCAGACGGTTTGGACCATTGAAAAGTCTTCCTGATCTAAAGTAGAATGTTCTAGGTACCGAAAACAGTCTTTGAAGCTGGAGATCTATAACTGTGCAAGTTATATACAGGAGAGAAAAAACTTCTCCATTTCTATTATTTTCGTCTAAGGGGTGGGCTACAATATTGTTCGTATAAATATTTTCGGTAAAATGTACGCACAGGCGTGAAATGCACCTCAAACAAAATGGCGGAAATCGTGGTGTTAACGCTTACTGTCGCACAGCTGATTAATTATGTATGTAAGCATAAATGGGAAACATAGATTGACTTGGACAAAATGATTATATGTTTTTGGGATATCAAACTCTCAATATTTCTTTCGTTCGTTTATTCACATCGACGAGGGTAACCCTGCTGTAATTAAATAATTATAAACTTTAAGACAGCGTTAGACCACCTTAATAATAATACATTTATTTGTTAACCATATAATTAAATAATTCACTAAAATGCCGAAGAGAAACATTCGATTAATTATAGTAATTCTATTGAGATTCACATTTTTATTTTGTAAATCACTTTTCATTTTGTCCAATTAATTATTTTCTAAAACGCCGTACTAATTATTTCTTATTTAGCATCGCTGTTTATTAAGACATTTTAAATTCACGGAGAACCGTTCTGCCGATCGGTAGCACCGAATAAGTTCACTCGACCGACGGCCATGTAGGATTGTACCAAGACAGTGTTGACACCTCTACAAGAACCAACCTGGACAATGACTCTACCGTACGGCGAAACCTACGCGTTAACAAACCGATCGTTCTGTTATGGTAACCGATACTGTGTGAACGTTATCAAGGAAACAGAAGACTTGGCTACTGGAAGATAGTGGGAGAAAGAGATGCAGCCCAGATGGTCTTGTAAAACTGTTTTATTCCAACGTATAGAAAATGCAAATACTGTTTACAATGTTTTATCTACTTTTGTACGGCGCTCTAAACATTTTTACTGTAGCCAAATTTATATTCGATTTTTTTAATAGAACTGTCCAAAATTATGTTCCTGATTTTTGTCAAGTAAAACATAAGTACATACTCGCGGTAGACAATTATCATATCGTATTTAATTGCAGAAACAATTTTAAAATATTTCTGAGATTATAAAACCCAACCTTACGTTATGATTGTGTAATCATGTTATATCCAATCATTAAAGTCTCCAAACATCCAAGTTCAATAATCTCATGTTCTCCCCAAGCGTTAAAGTCCTTTACAAAAGTTTAAATTTTATAAGTTTACAACATAATTAATTATGGACACACTCACAGCAGACAATTATTATATTGATTGCATTTATTGATTTAAAAAATATTCCGATTTGATTATGCACATAAGTTAAATGGAGGGAAGCGAGAACCATTCTTAAAGAAATTCATAAGATATTAATAGAGATATAAAAACACAACAGCTGTTATTCATATTGTGGTCGTGTTTAAGTTTAAAAATTAAGTTTACAAACAAGCAAATAGAAATTTGTCTTTTTACCGAAGAGTTTGAATACAGATAGTACCAATAAAACAGTGAAACAGTTTAGTATATATTTATATTGTCGTTTAAATTGGGAGTGTAATACAACTAATGCACGTAACACGTTGTCTAGCTGCATATTCAATGCGCAAATTAAAGGCCTGTACCAGTAGGCTATAGACATGCTAGTTAAAGCGTATTGTGTATTTTATATCGTATATCGCCATGGAGGTAACTGCAGTAGTTCCCAAAGGGGTTTCGTTGACAACAATACTACTAAGAACCTTCCAGAAAAGGATAGCTGATTGTCCATATTTAAAGAATTTCAAATAATGACATTACCCAGTTCATATATTTATGAATGTTAGGGAAAATCTTATAAGTTACACTCTCTGGCTAGATATTCATACGCACAGTACTAGCTGCACATATTCTATAGATTTAATACCAGTAAGGCTTAAAAAAAACTAGCAACAGTCATTTATGTGTAAAAATTAAATTTTTTATTAAATTGCCTGAGGAGGTTTGGCTAATTAGTTTAAAGAATTTTAAACTGGCTCATTCCTACTAAAGCCAAATACTCTTTTAATCTATCAAAGATTTTAAGGTTTGTGGTACTAGTTCTATAGGTTTTAAATGTTTAACTAGGTTGTTATTTTGTAGTTATTGGTGGTTATATAATGCTAGCTGACCCGATCCGGTTTTGCACGAAGAGACAAATCAAAGTTAAATATGGGGATTTTTAGTAGCTTTGACCCCCCCCCCTCCGTAAAATTTACATTTTTTTAAAAACCTTTCTTAGCGAGCACCTAGGGCCCTAGAGGAAACTACATACCAAATTTCATTCCAATCTGTTCGGTAATTTTGGAGAGATCTTGATTTAGTAGCTTTGACCCTCCTCTACAAATCCCCTTAAATTTTCGAATTTTTTAAAACCATTTCTTAGTGAGCACCTGTGGCCCTAGAGGAAGCTACATACGTAATTTCGTTCCAATCTGTTCAGTAGTTTTTGAGATTTCGTGATAAGTCAGTGAGTGAGTGAGTGGTATTTGGCTTTTATATATATAGATTAGTGTACCTTTTTGTTATTTTTGTTTTAAATTTTATTGTTTTATTGAACCTTTTTAACGGACTTCCCTCTTAAAGAATGATGTGTAATAAAAATATTATAATTGTTCTTCTTGGGGTTTTCTATATGTTAACACTGTCTATTGCTAAATAAAAAAGGAGTTAACGACGGTAAAATTTTTGAATTTTGAAATACTAATTCAGCTTATTGTATGACTTGCTAGTCTGACCACCGATGTACCACCACGACAGTTATTCGGCAGTAGCGCCTACTCTACCGGTCATACTATCTCAGCTGATCTTAATGTAACTGATTAATTAGTTTTGATAAAGTATAAATAATGGGAACGTCCCCGTCGAGCGTCAGATCATTTAAAATAGGCCTAATTACGGTCAATTTAGTCGTACTCTTTCCTTTGTGGAAAAAAAATATAATTAAATTTCTTTTTTCCAGTTTTTAAAAACGTCTTAAGGTCGTGAAATTGCAATGTGAATACGTTTATAAACGATTCCTGTCTCATTGTATTGTTTTTCATCCTTGGGTTCAAATGGAACAATTATTTTTTGCACGACTTCCTGTGGGAACACCAGGATGGCTGATAAATT
Source organism: Philaenus spumarius (assembly GCA_018207615.1). Classification (NCBI taxonomy): domain Eukaryota; kingdom Metazoa; phylum Arthropoda; class Insecta; order Hemiptera; family Aphrophoridae; genus Philaenus; species Philaenus spumarius. Next base: position 204,543 of record JAGFPH010000484.1, read on the forward strand.
TACGGTCGGTCAGTGTTTTTCTCACGATAAAACTGTGGTGTAACACTAAAATGTTTGGGATAGCTTTTTCTAATATTCTAGTTTGTTCAGGTTATATTTCGCATAAATCTGTCGGCGTTTAAAAACATTAAAAACTAAGTTGATATTTTCAATGGAAAATAATTTTGTATTTCACCTAAAATTATTTAAGAAGAGAATTAGAATTAACAATTTATTTATGAAAGAAACTATCCGCTAAATCAAGGTTGTTTCATCCTCTTGACCTCTTTATTTTGAGACTATAGGACCAACGAAAGACGAGGTATAGATTACTCCAACCTATAATAGTCCAAACCGTATTCAATTGTTGAAACCATTTCAAAATAATTCCGAGATCGTTACGCCCAACCTTCCATTATGATTGTGTGTAATCGTTGTGTTGCGTCCAATCGTTAAAGTCTCAAAATATCAAATTTCAATAATCTTATGTTCGACCCAATAGTTAAAGAATTACTTGGATAAGTTTAAATTGTTTAAAATGGACTTTCAGGATTTTCTATATTTTTTAAGACATACATTATGTAGTTATAGGTTTTTACAGTAAATACAATGTGATAAAAAGATTCCAATTAAAATATGTAGAATATTTAATCTATTAAAAAACAAATGCATTTAGTTTCTTAATGATTATTAATCAACGCTACCTAAACTTTTGATGTTCTAACCAAGCGTTTCAAGTCTCTTATAAATATTTGAATTACATTAGTTTCCTTATAACTTAAAACGTTTTGCTATATTTTGTATGACATAAATTATGTAGTTTAATATATTTCATCATAAACACTGATATGATTTCAATTAAACTATGCAGACTATTCAATCTATTAAAAACGAATTTTTATTAATGTAATGTAGCCCCCCCCCCCCCCAAAAAAAAGCTATATAAAAATAAATCCTTATAACAGACATATATGCTATTATAACTAACTTTGTACAATATTGAAGACATGTTTCCATCTTTTGTTTACAATTGCACAAACTGTAAATTATCAACAATGTAGAAACGCTCGGATAAAATAAATCCAAGTAAACAATACGAGTTAAAGAGAAGAAAAAGAACTAAAACTCTGGCTAAATAAATCGATACCTTAATACCGCAAAGAAGTAATAACTCGCCGAACATACACGAAAGCATTATTAAATCAGTTGTTTCCAACGAATGACGTCCGACGTGGTCGACGATATTACAGCATAGGATCTCATTACACGGAGTCGTCCTGGCAATATACTCGTATGCAGAGTGTAATGACAATGTTTATGAGACGACTGTAGATGTCCCAATTCGGTCGTTAACCCTTTGTTTCTGTTTGAAATTCCGATCTCGTGGACTTCATCACTCAAGGAAATTGTAATACTTACGTATACCTTGCATTCCGTTTCCAGGGACTGTTTCCTTCCTTGTGAAATACTTAATTCGCTTAATTTATATATTCTACTACATTTGCGTTGTTCCGGGTTTGGGTTTGTTTAATTCGTTTCGTCTCATTTAAACCAGGTGTAAAGGTGGTATCATTTTGTTTAACCTTTGTTACAGAGCGTTAGAGGCAATAGTTTGTCGTCCGAAATGGTCTGCTACGAATTGTGCCATTTTTTAATACAGATACAGTAAATAGTAGCTAAAAACTGTTTTTTAAAACGGGAATACTATAAAAAAATCTGCGAAATGTGAACGGTTTTAAATAATTTTTCTAGGCAAGAATAATCGTAAAGAACAAAATGTTTAAGCCCAATACAATATCATACAAAACTTAAGGTCCTAATGAGTTTTTACTTGTATTCATTGTTTCGTAGTCTCTTTTTAATGGGAATAATTTGCTCATAAGTGAATCAAGTTTTATATTTTAAAAATACGTTGTTACAGAAGAAATGTTTGAAACAATCTGAATAAAAACTATCAAAAACTGAAAACGTGAACTTTTTGGAGAATAGTAATACACCTATTACATTTTTAAACGGGTCTACAGAAAGATCACATCAAGGCTTTAAATGTATTTACAAATAATGTTTAAGTTAGTATTATAAATAAATAAGTTAATAACGTTAAATTAAGCACAATAAAACATTAACATTCAAATTATTTAACCGAACAGATATCTTAAATTGCATTTATTGAATTGTCCAAAACAATACATATTATTAAATAAAACACAATATTAAATTACTTTAAATTATATTTATACTCTAAACAAATCAACGAGAGACTTCAACGGTTGGGTATGTTGCAATTAAATGATCTGGAGACTTTAATGAACGGATAGAACACAATGCTTACTCAGTCATAGTTTGCAAACTAGACATGCAACGTAACTTACTTCTTTAATGAAAAGCCGAAATGCGCTATTATTTAAAATAAACAATTTACGGATTGTAATTTCGGCTGGACCGCGCTCAGGCTGAGGGCTGGGGCCGGCATATCTGTCCGTACCATCTCTCCAAACAGCGATACGACAAGATGCAAATTTTCCGGCCCAAACATTGACTTGCGCTGGTCGTTTGTTTCCTGCTCTCTCAAAAACGTTTTGGGTTCAGTTTCTTTTTGTCTTATTTGACCAGTTTCGCCATATCTTTGGCTTGTTTATATCATTGTCCTCAGGATCTGGAAGATGACTGTATATATTCTGCATGCAGTTGTTCGCTTTTTATTTCATCTGGGCCGATGCACTTGTTACGTTCCGAGGTTGAATTATTAATGCTTTGCTTTTACCGAAAGATATTGCAATTTGAATTGACCAAGGAGGGATGCTGGGTTCTAATTTCAGTTAAGCGTTTATATTGTTCGTAAAAATACTAAATGTTTCTTCGTTAGACATACACAGAGTCGTTTTCCTGGTCTTAAAGAATACAGAAACACAGAACCGATAAAGTATTCTGATCCCTACAAAACCATATGGGAGCACATAAATTCTTATTATTCAATAAAAGCTAAGTTAACTGAAAATTCTCCAACACTATATTCATGTCAGTATCTGGAGTTAATATTTTTTTATTTACTAACGCGATCACTTATTTTAATAAGAGACTGCAACAGTTGGGCAGAACACAAGTTTTGAGGGTAAGATTATAAAACGTATTATATTTAATTCATTAGGAGACTTTATTGATTAGTTAGAACACAATGCTTTCACATACTCATTACTAATACGTTTTATCAACTTTGAATAGTTTTTCGTTAAATGCTTATTAATTATTAGAAAAAATTCCCAAAATTAATAGAAATTAAGAGAAAGGTAGCATTTATGAATACCAAAATATTATATTTTAGTTTTTAATTCATTCGATGAAGTCATAAATTTGTTAAATTAATCATACCAGGTCGAAATTATTTAGTAATCTTCATTATTATGTGAACTTAAATTTGATATATATTTTTAATAAGTGTGTAGTAAATTAACAAAGCTGTTACAGAGACTTTGATGGGTGAGTAGAACAGAAGGAGATCCCCCACAACAGAAAAGGATCGCTCGGAGAGATGTGTGAAAAGATGATTTACATTCAACGCCCGTTCCTTCGACTTGAAGAAAACCTAGATCAAAGAACTGTTACTGAACAAATATGCTAAAATTTACGAGGCGGCGATACCGGACAAAGGATGCGACGAGTTCCATTCATGTGAAATAATAATAGAAAATATACACGGAACGGCTATATCAGGGAGTAAAATATTGCCTTTTCCTTTGCAGTATAAAACACATTATTACTTGATAGTCGATTCAGAACGTCGAGACCTCCGACCTTGTCACAGAATGAAGCTATAAACAAATAAATAAATCATAAAGTCATTTGGTTTCGTAATATGTCTAGTTATGGGGGGAAATTAAAAACATTATTTCTTACAAGTGGCATATGTGAATGGGATTTTGCCAACATTAGATACGGACTGACGTTGGGTTCCCCACGGAGATTCTTTTGGTAGCCGGGGAGTCGTCACTCCGACTCGAGTAGAACGAGTTGGTTCGATGAACCTTGTCTTGTAGGTCGGTTGGTTATATTTGGTAAACGGGAGAGATGAATAACGAAATTTGTAGTTACCAATATTTAAATGATCCACATTTTAAAAGTGAATTTGAATAAAGGATGGAAATGTGTTGGTAAATATACATGGAACTGAATCAAAGTTGATCTATTAGTCTATAAGTTACATCGTACGAATATTCACTTCATTTTGAGCTGCTACATATGTTCAAAGAGAGAAAGTTTATTACGACTTTAATTCAAATGTTACGTATCCGATTTTGATGATTTTAGGCAAGTGTTTAGCCAGTGAAAAGCGTTTCACTGAACTTTTCAAAATACTGGTCCGCAGTAATTGGAAACCCCGTTATAAATTGTTATGCCTAAACAGTTACAAAAATAAGCTATATCAGTAATCAGAAGAAAATATTGGTATTTCGCGATTGTATAACTGTGTTTTACTGAAGTTGATTTCTATTTTTCTTTGTTCAAAGTAAGGTAAGAGTTTTGTTTTATATATATTACATAATTTGTTAATATAGTTATTCTTTGTTTGTGGCGATTTCCTTAAAAAAATACGATTCAGAAGAAACTGGGGCTTTTATCTGATCTCGGGAATTGTGCATTTCACCTATGAAAAACACACATTCTATCCGAACATTAAAGCCTCCAGTTTAATTAATTGTAACACCGTTTGTTCTACCCAACCATTGAAGCCTTTCGTTCGTTTCTTTGATCGCGTTGGATTTATAAAATAAACAATTTTGTAATCATTACAAAGGGTGTAATAGACCACCTACGACAAGTTTAGCGAGCAATTAATTAGTTCAGAAACTGTCAGAACATATCGAATATTTACATTTACCTCGGGAGAAGACAGGTACAACAGCTAGTTATATAAGGTCTACGTTAGTTACGAAATCTAATGTTTTCCCTGCATTAAAACTTGGTCAGACAAAATTTATTTTTGTATTTTGAAATAACATAATGTTTGTCCTTAACGAGAAAGTACATAACTATCTAAACAAATTAATTAAATAATATATAATCAAAAGTGTTATAATATGATTTCGAATTAAATAAATTTACCAACAAATTTCCCGCGAGAATTCAACTTGTGGTCGCTGACTTTGTATGCGTTTCATCAGCACACAAACACTTTAATAAGCTTACACAAAGACCATGAGGTTTGTGAAGGTTGCACACCACACTATTTACACAAAACGACCATTATGTTAAAAACAAATTAGACTCATCTAATGATATTAAAATTATATGAGTTTAAGTTTGCAAGGTGTTTTCGTGGTCACTCGACTACTTTAATCTTGTGGCTTTTAGAAAGAAAACCTCAACATTTTATTCCTGGCTTTCAGCTCTCTTCGTTTTTATGGTTTTATAATATCTTACGTGTTTAAAACTTCGTCAATTTCTCCCCCGTTACTAAAATATTATATTAGATTGACCTTTCCATCTAACGCTTTGTTATTTTCAGTCTAGTTGGTTACTGCCCTTTTCTTCCTCGTTGTCTTCGTAGTTTCCTTTATATTCATCTCGAACTTTTGTTTCTTATTTATTACTTTTTTCCAATTTATTATTCTTTTTTTATATTTTGCGTCTGACGTAAATATTTTTTTAACTAAACTATCATCTTCCACCATCTTCTACTATTTGTTTATGTCTTCCTCGTGTATAGCGTTTTTATTTTATTCGTGTGTGCTTACTTTACTCCACTAATATTATTATACTTAATATTTTGTGAATGTCTTTCTTTTAAACTTCGACAATTTCTTCTTTATAATCATCTCAAAGCTTCATTGGCTTATTTATTAATACTTTCAACCTTTTTTTGTTTTTGATTTCATCTTATTCAACACTTTCACTTGTGTTCTAAGTTTTTTCTTTTAATCATGTATTTCCTTTAGTTATGTGTTTCCTTTTAATTCACTATTTTCTTTATATTCTGTATTTTGCTTTTAGCGTAGACAATTTATTCCTATAATTACCTTAATACGCGTCTTTTACCAAACTAATAATCTTCCTCCATGTTGTCCTTTTTATTCTTCTAAATTTCAAAATCTTTATTTTTATTTTGTATTTGATATTTTCTACTCTTGTTCCGTCACTTATTTTCATACTCTTTCATATAAGTTATCTACAACCGCTATTAATTTTCTTTATGTTTTCTATTCTTCAACATTAATTCATCTCAATCTCAACTTTCTTTATCCATTTTTACTTGCTTTTCGTCCTTATTTTCTGTCACATTCTTAATAAAAGGTCTTTGTAGTTTACCTTACATTGTTGAATTTTATGAATTTCTCCTATTTTTCTGTCACTTTTCATCTTTTAAGTTGTCACGTTCTTCTTCTAAAATCTCTTCTTTTTAGTTATAAATACTTTATATCAGCTTTATTCTTTCATTTCTTCTCATTTTTAACCTTTTTTACCATATTTATCATTTTGTATTTATTTCTTTCGTTTAGTAAATCTTTCACAGTTTTCCCTCCTCCTATTGAATATCTTCCAAACAGTTTCCTTTCTTTTTACTCTCTCCAATTAATTTTCCCATTTCTTGCTTTCATTTCTTTATTACTATTTCTTCATCTTTGTTGTTTCTTCTAATAAACTTTTATTAAAAGTAATATCACTTTTATTTCATTTAACCTTCTCATTTCTTTTCTAAACATTACATCCTTAATCACCGTCTTCTTATCCTTTATGTTCTCTTTTCCTCCAGCCTGTTCGTTTTCTCAACTTTTCCCACAACAAATTGACACGGTTCACGTTTAAAGTTCATCTAGAAATAAATCCAGTCCCGTATTTTCTGATTGCATTATTTATCCAAATGACAATCAACGTAGGAGGTTTACACAAGTTGGTAGAATCTATTATACCATACGTTCGCAAGCCGGAGCTATGATTCAAGCGTTGAATATACAAGTCCATCTCGGCAGGGGGCTACTCTTACTAGATCCGCCATTTTCTTAATTACTAACAATTGTTAATGTCGCACATCATATCTTACAAGACTCGGTGTCAACCACAAATCAATATGTTTAAATATTTTTTTTTAATTTCTATTCTGTCTTGTAGTTTCAGTTTGTTAATCAAGTTTAATCAGCGTTTAAACAGAATCATTCGCTGATCTTTTACTTTAGTAATTCATTTTTTACAGACCGACTTGATTGACGTCTGAGTAATGGACGCATTTGGAATAAACATCTCGTTTAAAAATGACCGGAATTAGTGTTTATAATTCTTCGGTTTAGAGCTGAAACGACAACTTTAAAGAAATAAGAGAATATATTTTATTTAGTTAGGTTTGATCAAATATAGCTGTCGCGTCCGATTTTGTACACGTTGACAATAAGGATCTCGTCCCAAAAATCATTAACGTTCACATAAACTTTTGTATCGTAAGTTTGAAAACTTCTACAAACTGTTTTGATTTATCTTCAACGGTTTAGCCAGCTTAAGGTATAAAACGATCCCGGAATGGAACAGTTGCACGAACAACAATGTAATAAAACAATGGTTACGATATCTAATCTATAGAACGCAAGCAGTTATTACAATTAATGGCGAAATCCTCGAAATCGGTAGAGTAGATTTTGAGTTAAGTCAAACAAACACAGAAACGTAACTTTATAGAATAAGGTATGCATAATCGTGATGTTAAATTGTGTCAATGTATAAAAAGTGGAAAGTAGCCTTTTGTTGGAAAACTTTTGACAAATTTAAAATATACGAAAATGTGACTTGAAAACCAAAAATTAGTTCAGCACTTCAAAACTAACCCGTAAACTTGATTCATACTAAAATTGACGTACTTATTTAAGTGCAACCTGTGATCAATTGTTTTTGTTTTTCATGCGTGCTGTAAAATTTAATTCTGGCCGGTAAAAAAGAAACAGTGTTTTAAGTTATTTGCATTTATGTGTTGTTTTTTATTATTTACATTATGAAACCAATCTTTATTTAGAGCCGTAACAATCATTACGATAAGAACGACTATAAATTTAACCTTCTGCATTCTTTATTGACGATTTTCATTGATATTAGTCCAATTATAGAAAATAATAACCTATTAAATTTCAATATACTGTAACTAGGTACAGCCAATTAAAAATGTAGGACTGAGAAAGAACAAAAATGTCATCAGATGAATATAAAATATGTTTGTGGATATTGCAATAGAACTTGTTAACATGATACATACATAATTAGCTTATTTTAATTATTTTATAACGTTTTCTTAAAGTCTTCATCTCGTGTTTCAAGACCGTAGTTCTTAACTCAAACCAGCGATTTCTGGAGACTTAAATACGGGGTCAAGACGGTAGTTCTGCAGGGGTAATGTCACGTTAAAACTATTGTTATTTGAAAACACGACAAGTTTCCCACTACGCTGATGAAATTGATCCCACTCAGAAAGTGCCCAATTATTGATAACGGTTAGTCCTCGCCGAACGGAACCCGTATGAAGTTATAAGGTTAGCTGTTCCTATACGACCGCTTATGACAAAAGGCATTACGGTCAGAGCTTGTTGAAAGAATTAATTGTTGATTTGTGTTACTGGGAGCGTTATAAATCACGCTTCTCGCTTCGAGTGTGCGATACCGACTTGGAAACCGGTTTACAAATTGTTCGTCATCTGTTTATGAGCACAATATTTAAGAGTAAAGTTTTTCCTGATCGTTAATGTCCTCCGTACCAGCATGCGCACGCGCGCTTGTTATCCGTTTACTTTATATTGGTTTTTATGCGCGCGTAGACGAAGAATGTTTGTCGGGATGATTCCGGTCTCGGTGAAATTCAAATTAAAACCTAAAGAGGCCTTATTATGTAACAAGTGAGGAGGTTTTTTTTTAATAGTATGTATTTTACTCACAAAATGTAAAATTAAAACTTTGAATTCAATCTGGAAATATGTTTGTAGTTCTTTAACCTGGTAATTGCTAACATCGTGTTCTCCAGCCATTCATTAGACGTTTTATTTCTTCTCAATATTTACGAAATCCAATTTTGAAATATTGTGATTTGCCTAAATATTTTCCAGAAAAACAGATTCTTTTAAATCTTACCCACTCCCCAAAGTTCCTGAAAAACGAAACAAGTCTTCTCATATTCCTGGATTTATCACATCCAAAATTTAAATTCAAAGAAACGAGTTTTAAGATTTTTTACAGACAAAACTTATTTTTTTAATTTACTCCATCCCTATTTACAGATTTTAAAGAAATCAGTCCTTTTCGATTCACAGCAACAAATGCATCTTTAAATTTAAAAACAAATACAACAAATATTGTTACACAGGCACCGTAAATAATTTGTATGCTAATTCAAATTGAAAAAGAAATATGTAAACCTTTGTTTACTTTTTCATTTCTAATTAAAAATTAATATTTTGTTAAAAAAATAGAAAATGTTCGCCCTTATTTTCACAGTTATCACGGAGTAACATGACAACAAAACAAATATGAAAATTAAGTGATTTTCTCAAGACCTATCAAGATATTTTGTCCCACTGCCTCTTGGACGCTTTCCACCCTCCTTCCCGTTGTAACACTATACCCATCAAACAACGTGAGTGGCTTACACGACCCACGCTTCACACAGCGCGATCACAAAAATGTCCCTACAACTTGTCCCCTGATTTTATGGGTATGCGGGTCCCTGTCATCGACTTAATTAATCGTCTTCTTAGATCTACAGTCCGCTTGCGTATAATGTCGTCCATGTAAAATGACATTATTTAGCGTCACGGCTAGGGTCAACAATTCATTTTAACTTTTAAATACTACCTGTTGATCTGTTGTTCTTATTATTTTGATAAAACTTCCAGAACTGGTAGTACAAAAACCTTGGCATGCACTTCCTAACCTGTCATCCGAATTTTCCGGTCCAATATACAAACGATCCGGATGATCGTTCTTCTGTATTCCCTACAGTAATTATTACCCGACACCGTATATAATTTAAATATTCCCTCGCTTAGATCCCGGATGATCCCAATCTCCAATCATGCAGATTTTCCGGTACAATCTCCATCAACCGGATTTTCCGGCCCAGTCTCAATCCTTCGGGATTTTCTGGCCTAATCTTCTTCAATCATCCGGAAATTCTGGCCTAATCTACAATTTTTGGGATTTTCCTGCCCTATTTCAAAAAGTCATGATTAAGGGCCCACCGCCCAGATTTCCAGCCTAATCTGAAATCATCCTGATTTTCCTGCCAATAAATCATTCATATGGATTTTCCGGCCCAATCAATCCGGATAACCAAACTTTTATATTAGTAGGTCTAATGACAATCTCTATTATCTAAATATTCCGACATTTGGATCCCGGAATATCAGAATCTCCAATTATCTAGATTTTAAGGCACAATCTCCAATCGTCAAGATTTTCCAGGCCAATCTCCAAACATCCAGATATTCCGGTCCAACCTTCAATCATCCGAAAATTCCGGCCCAATCTCAAATCATCTGGATTTTTGGGCCCAATCACCAATCATCCGGATTTGACGGCCTAACCCCAAATCATCAGAATTTACGGCCCAATCTTTAATCTTCCGGATTTTTCGGAATAATCCCAAATCATCGGAATTTACGGTCCAATCTTCAATCATCCGGATTTTCCTAAATCATCCTGAAATTCCGGCCCAATCTCCAATCATCCAGATTTTCCGGACCAACCTCCAATCATCGGGATTTTCCGAATCAGTTTCATAACATCGGGAGTTTTGGGCCCAATCTCCAATAATCCGGATTGTATGGCCTAATCTCAAACCATTGGGATTTACGGTCCAATCTCCAATCATCCGGATTTTACGGCCTAATCCCAAATCTCCGGGATTTACTCCGGAATCTCCAATCATCCCGATTTTACGGCATAATCCCAAATCATCGGGATTTACGGGCCAATCTCCAATAATCCGGATTTTACGGCCTAATTCCAAATCATCGGGATTTACGGCACAATCTCAAATCATCTGGATTTTACGGCCTAATCCCACATCATCGGGATTTACAGCCCTAACTCCAATCATCCGGATTTTCCAGCCTAATCCCAAATAATCAGGATTTTCCGACCCAACCTCCAATCGATCCGGTTGATCGTTCTTTTGCATGACAACAATTACCCGACATCCTCTATTATTTAAATATCCCTCGCTTGAATCCCGGGATATCCCATTACAATGATCCCACTAGTATAACGAGACGAAGCTGCACAGTGGCATAAGAGAAAACCAGAATTGCAGATTGCCGCCGCGGCTTCAGAATTATTATTTATTAAACATTAGACAATCGAATGGTGGCGGGGAAACAGGAAACCTGGAGATGAAGCCGTTATTTGACGTTCTTACGGCCTTATTATATTTTTTCAAACTTGGTAATTATTTTTCACCGACAGGTAAACACCGCTGAACGGTCTTAATCCCGGATTAAATGTCGGTTCAATTACTCCGGTTTAGTAGGAATTAGTAACGTTACGTCGAGAGCGTCGTAACGCGTGCAGTTATGAGTTTAATTATTTTACTGCTACAGTGGTTGATTATGTGTATTTGTTGTTGAAATGGACAGTTGAAGACGTAAATTGTGTTAGGTTCGAATTCGGGTACTTAGACAGCGTGACCTGAGTCGAAAATAATGGTGTGGCAAGTACCTTATATAAAATACAGACAATGTTACAGCCTCTCCACCGATACTTAAAGGAATTGTTTCTGAGCCAATTACTTATTTTTAAGGGTAGTTATTCCATTTTAAGTAATTTAAAACAGACGTACTGTTTTGTCATATCGTTAAAGTCTCTCAAGTTTTGAATATTATTTTGTGGATAGAGGTTTGCCTTTTTAAGAGGTAGAGTGACGACACTAACCACTTATAGGATATTTAAATAGTATGAACAAAATGCAAATGGGTTGTATATCTTGTATATTAATCTTCTTGAAAATTGAAGGTGCATCTTCTCTATTCTCATGGGAATTGAAAGTGCGTCTTTTTTAGGTAGTTACAATATTTTAACCCCGTAAATGAAAGTAATTGGAATAATGTTTACGGTGTTAGATCCCTTGTGCTAATTAATCACTGAGCCAAATTTGGTTCCAATCGGTCAAACGGTCTGGACGTGCATAGAAATTGGATCATACATACTAAATTTTGGACAAAAAGTGTATTGTATTTATCTCAATGTTAAATCTAAAAAAAACATTCTCGAATTATTTTTATAACCTGTATTGGTGAAGTTATTATTTTCAAGTTACATTAAAAACAACATATAAAACGGAATCAACAATTTTTCAATTTAAAAACTCTAAACTTTTACAGCCGTTAAACACCGTCGATTTTAACACTAAACATAACCTATAATTTTCCCCGCATTACGCGGTTTCACCCGGATTATCGGATGTTGTGCGACCGAGAACCGCGCTTTTTCACAGTGTACCGAGTTAATGCTTGGAGATGCAGATTTTCATGTTATTAATGAGTCCTTACAGTCACGACTCTAGTCGCCACGACCAGATAGAAGTCGAGTACTGTTAGCTTTTAATTAGCTCCCCCCCCCCCACATAGTCCTCTCTCTCTCTCCTCTCCAGTACATTCTCCGAGCCCACAATGTAGCCGTAGCTTTAACTATTTAACCCCATATATCAACGCTCAGTGGACCGATTTTTGTAATTATTCGTAGTCGGTTTCAGAGTTAAAATACAAAATTCCAAGTTTGTATAAAAAATTTGTTTAGTGTAAAACTAAAAGTAGAGTTTAGTTAAGCTGTATTCCGTTTATGTAGAAAGAGTGAGAGATTTTATATGTATTTAAATATAATTTAAATTAGAAAACAGATGTACTGTTTTGTCCTACCGTTAAAGTCTCTCAAATTTTTAACATTATTTTGTGTACAGAGGTTGCCCTTTTTAAGAGGTCGAGTGACGGATCTTAAAGGATATTCAAATAGGTATAATATGCACAAACGAAGGTCTTCCAAAATGTGTCCATTCGTAGAAATATGTGAATTTTTTTTGTGGAAATTGATTTGTGAAAGGTGATACAAAAAAATGTAAACGATTCGGCCGTATTGTAGGGTTTTGTATAGGGTGTTTCGGCACTCTATTAATACTTCTAGGCATACTGTTGCTTCATGTATCAAAGATGAGTCACAAAATATTTAATAAAATATTCAAAAATTCTTAGTTTTTTTGGACAGATGCAGTTTGTATTTTTTAAATTTTTATCTAAAAAACAAAAAAATAAAAGTTGAATTTTGGACTGAGTTGTATTACCAAGCAGTAAAAAATAATACATTTTCCAACCGTCCAATTAAAAATGGCCGACTTTTGAAATCCTAGAATTTGAATATACCGAAAACCATCACTTTAGGAAAAATTTACACGAGAGAAAAGAATTGTACTTTTTTTCATTACGAACGGAAATATGTTTTCTGTAGTTATCGAATTACAAAATTTCTTGGAACTTATGTAAAACACACAATAGCCTATAACCCTGTAACAGCCGGTCGGTAGTTTTCGGTAAAAAAAAAACTGAATTCAGCCTGTAAAATAAATTTGTTTCGTAAATACAGTACTGTTGATAGGAACACGAAACATGCAATTTCGAGCATTTCTCGTTGCTGTAGCATTTCAAAAAACTAAAAATACAAATTTCAAATCCAAATAACGGTTGGGGTTATAAAAAATTTAAAGAATAAAACAGGGTACAAAATTATGTGTAAACTCAGTAGGGGTTTATATAAGAAATTTTAATTTTAATAATCATATTTAAAAAAGAAGGAAGTTTAAAAATTTACAAATTGGGTTTATTGTCAAGTTTTCGGTTTAAGTATGACTCTAAAATCAATAGTTTCATTAATCCCAATACAGTCAAACTCCAATTATCCGAACTCCAACTATCCGAATCGCTTTCAAAATTTCAGAAAAAAAACATTAAGACGGCAACGTACTGCGATTTGCAAAATAATGATTCTGTCCACGCGCACTATTTCACATAGGCTGAAAATTCAAGTGCGAAGCACGCAATACATTGTGTATTGAAAACTCTCCCAATAAGGGGGTTGGCGTGCGAGGCACGCAATGCATGGTGTATTGAAAATTCTCCCAAAACGGGGGTTGGTGTGCGATGCACTGGGCGTCGGCCGCTTCTCATAGTGTTCAGTGTCAAGCTCACATGTGCGTCCTTAGCAGTGAACGTGTTAACGCGATGATAGTACTCAAACGTTAAAGTTATAAAACGTGTACACGCGACCGTAGTATGTGCGGATAGTTTACTCCTGTCGCGTAAACGCGAAGCCGATCCCGAAAAGATTAAAATAGACCCTTTTTTCGCGAAAAATCCAACTATCCGGATTTTTGATAATCCGAATGGGGTCCGGTCCCAATTGACTAGAGTTCTACTGTAGTGGGCCACTGAACAAGATCAACATGATTATGATATCACTTTAAGGGTCTTCTATACCTTGCGCAAAACAGCAAAAATATGCACTTCGCACTATCGTGTTTCGGACGCCGTTTTACAACCTAAAAAGTTGTGAAACATCTTAAATTGTTCTTAAAGGCTTTGTGCTTTTGTCTTATATCTCATAATTGAAAGAAATCGCCGGTAACTCCTTTTAATCAACAGTTTAAATGAGTAAAGATCGATTATTTTTAACGCATTTTTTGGGAGTTTTAAGCAATAATTTCTATATTTTAAGCTAACACGTAAAAAATATAAAGCCTTCTTTATAACTTAAAGTAGTTTCCCAGATTATTAATTTATAAATAGAATCCGAAACACGGTATTACGAATGCATGTTTCAACGATTTTGCGGCTTAGGTCAGACCTTTTGCATTGAAATCATACTGTACACTCGGGAGTTTTCTTCAAGGTAAAGAACAGCCTTAATATTGTGTACACATTATGCCTATTACTTTTTACCAGTAGGCCGAATTAATAAATATTTAAAGGCTAAAGGTCATTGAGCCTCACAAAAAGGATACCAAATTTGAATTACATAACGCACTCTATATTATCTACACGAATTAAAACATAGTTACCATCTACTACGATAATATTACTTAGACGCGGGACGTACAACCGATGCAGTGCGGTACACTCTAGCGTATTACCCTACAAATTGGTTTATCCTTGACGACCATTGGTCAGTCGACTCCGGTAGATAACCCAAGCACCAAACCGATCTCTCTTAGGTATTCCTAATGAATATTGTATGTTAAGTAAAACAAGGTTTGTTAGTCTTTGCCCGGAAACTTATAAAACCTAAGGATACTGCCAAGAAACCGACATAAAGCTTCGTCTTTGAAGGAAACGTTGCGAGTCGAGTCGGTTGTGTGAATGAAATAGTGAGTTGTGACCTGGAGGAAATTATAAAGAGGCACTCGCACGTGATGAATGAAGAATGTATAAACTATAATATTACAGGAGGGAGCGAGGGAAAAATTTATAAATCAAACGTACAAGTATAATAGCGACTACAACAGTTCCGATTTCATTTTTTATTTCGTTGTATTATAGTTTTAGCAATATTTTACTTTAATTTACTAAAATTTTAATATTTTGATAACTTATATATTTAAAATTACTTAAGTCTCCTGCTTTATTTGCTAAGTTTCTTCTTTATCCTAAATGTATTTATTTCCAAATGTGATTTTTTTCATTTATTTACAAATTTCTTTATTCTCAAAAGTGTCTATTTTCCCACTTTTTTCTAAAATCCATTTAGTCTCCCGCTAAATTGATTGAAGTGATCATTCTCCTGCTTTATTAAAAAACTTATTTATTCTCCTACTTAATTCTCGAATTAGTTTAGTCTCCTGCCTTATCCCCAAAAACGTTTATTCTCCTGCTTTAATCACAAAAACTTCTTTATACAAGTCCTACCATTCTGTCCAAGTGCCAACCCACGGTAGCTCTGATCCCTATCCCGATCAGGAATGTACTATTGCACCGTTACAATCACGAACCTCAGTCACTTTATACCAGCATTGTTTACAAATACACGTTGTTCCAGATACATTAATGTATTAATCGTGTATTCATATAATAACAAGAAACATGTTGATTAGGAATTCCAAAAGTAAACAGTACACGATCTGTCAAATTTGTACATGATACGTTTTGCTGACAGATTGTTTCATTAATTGTACTGTGACGGGGGATCATTAATTTCGTAACGTTTGTAAGCGAGGATTATTTCAGTACCAATTAATGAAACAGAAAAACGGCAAGAGAGATGGAGAGAGAAGAGAGAAAAGTGTGTTAGCTACCCCAGTACAATTTTGAATAAAAAAGCACGAGTAATATTACAATAATTATTGAGTTGTTTACTCTAAAAATATTTCCAAAAGTTTTTAACACACAAAAAAGTGACCTTTCGGAACCAAGCTCCTACCACAAACACTAGTCTGATTTTATCACAATTCAAACGGACTTGAGACATCGGAAAACGCTTCTCTCTCATCGGTTAACCCCAAAATAAGCCCCAATTTGTACGTCGGCCGTCATAGAAATGCAAAACTTAAGAACAACAAAGACAAATTCCGGGTTGTCAAATAACAAATCAAACTTGAGCCGGGTCGGTGGCTAGCGTTGAACCACGAACCGCGAGTAACGGGGTCCAGCCTCAACCTACCAATTGCAAACCAGACGCTGTTCCCCATCTTCATTTATTTTTATGATTAAATTCTGTAATTGTGATTTTCTTTTCCGTCTTGCCCACTTCCTTTGGGAGTTTGTTTATTCGAAACGTGCGATCTCTAAACATCCTGAACACTAGGAAATGATCTATTTAGTTTTAGTTAATGCAACTGCGTGCTTCGCACGCCAACCTATTTCCTTGATCCAATCATAAGTTGAATTCCTTTTTGATAAAAATTTAGGATTAGTCATAATTTAAAATAAAAGATGTTAAATAATATTAAATGTATAAATCAAATGATTAAGTTTACAAATCAACATAAGATAAATTGTTTTGAAATCGACATTTTAAGAACGATAATAATCGATATTTGAAGAACTATAATAATAGATATTTTAAGAATGACAGTAATCTATATTTTAAAAACGGTAGTAATCGATATTTTAAGAACAATAATAATCGATATTATTTTTAAGAACGAATGCCTATAGTCGATATTTTAAGATCGGTTTAAATCGATATTTTAAGTTAAGAAAGGTAATAATCGATATTTTAATACCGGTAATAATCTACATAAATATTAGAACGATAATAATCGATATTTCAAGATCGGTATAGATCGATATTTTAAGATCGATAACAATCGATATTTTAAGTTAAGAACGATAACAATCCTTATTTTAGGTTTGGTATAATTCGATATTTCAAGTTAAGAACGATAATCATCGATATTTTAAGAACGGTAATAGTCGATATTTTAAGTTAAGAAAGATAACAATAGATATTTTATGAATTTTATAATTCCATGTTTTAAGTTAAGAAAGATAACAATAGATATTTTAGGAATTTTATAATTCCATATTTTAAGTTAAGAACTGTAATCATCGATATAATAAGAACGGTAATAATCGATATATTAAGAACGATAATAATTGATATTTTATCAAAGGTAGTATTCGATTATTTAAGAACGGTAATAATCTAAATATTAGAACGATAACAATTGTTATTTTAGGATTGGTATAATTCGATATTTCAAGTTAAGAACGATAATCATCAATATTTTAAGATTGGTAATAACCGATATTTTAAGAACGATAATAATTGATATTTTAACAAAGGCAGTAATCGATTATTTAAGAACGGTAATAATATAAATATTAGAACGACAATAATGAATATTTTAAAATCTGTATAAATCGATATTTTAAGAACGATAACAATCCTTATTTTAGGTTTGATATAATTCGATATTTCAAGTTAAGAACGATAATCATAGATATTTTAAGAACGATAATAGTCGATATTTTAAGTTAAGAAAGATAACAATACATATTTTAGGAATTTTATAATTCGATATTTTAAGTTAAGAACGGTAATCATCGATATAATAAGAACGGTAATAATCGATATTTTAAGAACGATAATAATTTATATTTTATCAAAGGTAGTATTCGATTATTTAAGAACGGTAATATTCTAGGCCTATATATTAGAACGATACCAATCGTTATTTTAGGATTGGTATAATTCGATATTTCAAGTTAAGAACGATAATCATCAATATTTTAAGAACAGTAATAACCGATATTTTCAGAACGATAATAATTGATATTTTAACAATGGTAGTAATTGATTATTTAAGAATGGTAATAATCTAAATATTAGAACGATAATAATCGATGTTTTAAAATCGGTATAAATCGATATTTAAAGAACGATAACAATCGATATTTTAAGTTAAGAACGATAACAATCCTTATTTTAGGTTTGGTATAATTCGATATTTCAAGTTAAGAACGATAATCATCGATATTTTAAGAATGGTAATAATCGATATTAAGTTAAGAACGATAACAATAGATATTTTAGGATTTTTATAATTCGATATTTTAAGTTAAGAACGGT
This sequence comes from Philaenus spumarius, assembly GCA_018207615.1. Lineage (NCBI taxonomy): Eukaryota > Metazoa > Arthropoda > Insecta > Hemiptera > Aphrophoridae > Philaenus > Philaenus spumarius. The sequence continues at coordinate 223,095 of JAGFPH010000484.1, forward strand.
AATCATCGATATAATAAGAACGGTAATAATCGATATTTTAAGAACGATAATAATTGATATTTTAACAAAGGTAAAAATCGATTATTTAAGAACGGTAATAATCTATACATTAGAACGATAATAAACGATATTTTAAGATCGGTATAAATCGATATTTTAAGTGCGATAATAATTGATATTTTAAGTTAAGAACGATAAAAATCATTTTTAGGATTGGTATAATTCGATATTTCAAGTTAAGAACAATACTCATCGGTATTTTAAGAACGATAATAATCTACATAAATATTAGAACGATTATAATTGATATTTAAAGAGCGGTATAAATCGATACTTTAAGTTAAGAATCGATTTTATTTTAAAAGGTAAATACAATCTAATTAAAAACATTAGCAGGAGAGACCTCCAGACAGAAACAAAAAGAAGACGGTTGAAATAAAGAATCGATTTTGTCTAAACAACCGTCCCTTCAACTGAATCAATGAATTGCTGTGTTGTTGGCGAGTCAGACCAGACGGAATAAAGTATAACACGGGGATAATGCGATGTTATTAGAACAACGGTGGTATAAATATACCAGAACGCGCCTGCTGAGTGCGGACATCATATATTATTTGTGCAAATTGAACACTGCCGAATCTGGCTCATTTCCTCTTCGCTTGGCGAGGTCGGGCGATAAATTAAGTAACGTCTTTCTACCGTTTCTTGTTTTGGTCGGTCGGTGTTGTGATAATTACTCGGAATAAAAATGGTGGATTTGACCGTTTCTAACAAAGATAGAGAAAGGAATGTATAATTTGTGGTTTTACAATTGTGACCGTCAGTTTTCAAATATGTCGGCCACTTTCAAAATTCTAGCGAAGGCAATTATTTCGTATTGCGTTTTCGGATTTTGAACGTCATTTTTAAACTATTTAATTTTTTCTGAGAAACCCTACAGTTTTGATGTAAATTTACCTTGAAATTTGTTTTTTTTAATACGCTAATTACTTCGGTGTAGGAGATAAAAGGCAGTTTCCTTTAAAAAAAAAAACGCTTGATGACTTGTTTTATGGAGTCACACGTCATACAATTAAAACTACTCATTTAATAAAAATAAAACATTTCAATTTCCGGTCTCAGTGTTAAGGCGAAAACCTCAAAAACTGAAGAAATTTAAATTCAAGTGTTTGTAAAAGTTGCGTGTATGACTTAGCATTTAATTATTCTTGCCTGCGAGTGAAAAGGTGGGTACATGTTTGTTTTAAATAAACATTACTCGAATTAGACACAAAAATAACCTACTGATTGGCAAAAACGTTTAAATAAATTTATATTACCTTTTTCCGGAACGACATACCAATCCACTGTTGTTTTTAATGTTACTGTAGTTTCGGGCTGCGTGAGCCCATCATCAGATCATATGCAAGGATTTATTTTTATTTTTAGTAGGAATCGTACCATAAGGAGCTCGTTAGAATTTCAAATAAACGGTACCAGGAACTGGCACATACTTTCCCACAAACATATTTAAATTATTAAACAGATTCACTGTGACTTCATAGTAGTATTAAAGTAGGAGAGGGGATATATTAAAGTAGGAGGGTAATTAATAAATATTATTATTATTAGCTAGAAAGAAAACTGTACGATCTATTTCGAACAAATTTACACCAAACGTGTCAATTAGTCCTTTATTGATGCACGAAAAAAGGGTTTAAAAAATTAAAAAAACAACCCCATTTTTGGCAAAAAAAACCCAAAAAATCAATTATTATTATTAGCTAAACGAGAATTTTTAGAAAGATGTGGTTTTTTGCATATGGTAGGGTACATTAAGGTACATTAATTTTATCAAAGTCGTTAGAGTGTCGTTTTTTTATAAAAAATAACTGATTTTTTGGCCAAAAGGATGTATGTATCCAAAAGGCCCGTATGGATGCACGAAACAAGGTTTTGAAAAGCAACCCCCTTTTCGACCAAAAAACCCACAAAAATCAGTTACTATTATTATTATTAGCTAAACGAGAATTTTGAGAAAGATGCGGTTTTTTTGCATATGGTGTGGCTACAAATAAGCCAAATATCATCAAAATCGATAGAACCGTTTTTTTTTATGAAAAAATAATAACTGATTTTTTTGGGGTTTTTTTGATCAAAAAGGGGGTTGTTTTTCAAATTTTTCTAAACCTTTTTTCATGGTGCAATTTGTTCGAAATCGATCGAATAGTTTTCTCTCTAGCTTTGTATACATACATATAGAGGGACATTTTTTTTTAAACCACGTTTGGACTCTGGGGGCTCCAAAACGAATATTTCTACAAAAGTCTCAACATCGATTTTTTTTTGCGATCACTATACTTTCGATGTACTATATTATAGTGAGAAAGCAATAATGGTGAACACAGTCCACGTGTAACAATACACAACAAAACACGTTTACAAAAGTTAAATAACACACGATATCGGTCGGTGCGCACTCCTCAACAAACTATTTGGTTCCTACTAAAAAGTACAAATTAAACCTTGCATGTGATCTGATGATGGCCCGAAACTGCGTTAATCATTAAAATCAACAGTGGATTAGTGTGACGTACCGGGAAATGGTAATATAAATTCATTTATAAATAATTGTGTTATTGATTAAATAAAGACGGCTTTATTTTAAAATAAACGGTACCAGGAACTGACACATACTTTCTCACAAACATATTTAAATTATTAAACGATTCACTGTGACTTGTAGGGTAGGGTAGGAGAGGTGATTTTTTATTTAAAGTTGGATATTAACTAATAAATATTATTATTATTATTATTATCTAGAGAGAAAACTTTTCGATCGATTTCGACAAATTTGCACCAAACACGTCAATTAGGCCTTTACTAAGGTTTTGAAAATTTTTGAAAAACAACCCCCTTTATGGCCAAAAAACCACCAAAAATCAGTTATTATTAGCTAAACGAGAATTTTTAGAAAGATGCGGTTTTTTGCTTATGGTAGGGTACATTAAGGGCAACAAATAAGCCAAATTTTATCAAAATCGTTATAGCCGTTTTTTCATAAAACAATAACTGATTTTTTGGGGGGATTTTTGCCAAAAAAGGGGGTTGTTTTGCAAAATTGTTCAAAATCGTTTTTCGTGCATCTATATAGGCCCACTTGACATGTCTGGTGCAAATTTGGTTGAAATCGATCGAATAGTTTTCGCTCTAGCTTTGTATACTTACAGACATTTTGTAAAAACCACTTTTTTGGACTCAGGTGGTCTCAAAACGGATATTTCCACAAAAATCTCAACATGTATTTTTTAGCGATCACTATATTTTCTCTATACTATAGTATAGTGAGAAAGTAAAAAGACGATCTTTGCATCTTAACCGAACAGCTGTTTCTTCCTCTTAAAAGCAGCAAACAAATAATTCTAGATTTTTTATACGAATAATTCTTTTATAAACTAGAGGCCTCCGCACCCGGCTCGCTTCGCTTACCAAACACAACGGTGGCTCGATTACACCCCAATTGCATTATCGGCGAAGCGAATGCAAACAGATAATTGTACACTCAGATATTTTGACGATGTTTAGGTCAGAGTCACTTGAATCGTGGAAGGGTGGTCTGGATCATGACCAATGCGCAGTACGGATAGACTCTTTGCTTGAATGACAGGAATGTTCCTGTGTAATAGAAAGATACAATTGTTTCTAAGATTAAGGGAAAATGCCTCCAAAAATTGAAAATATAGTATTTATTTGATTCTTTATTTATTTAATTCTTCCTTTTTTGAAAAAGTGGTATATAACACAATAAAGGAAAAACTTTCCTTCGTGTTCTATTCACTTGTTTTAAGAAGTACGTGCACCTCATTGACGAGCAACCAGCCGACGAAATCATATCACATATGACGTTTTGAATTACAGTGATTGCCTTGGTTTATACCATAGAAAATACCAACTTATCACTGTCTGTAAAACCTATACTCAGAGATACCTGCCCCTATGCTGAAAGACGCAACACCCTAAATGGCCTCGAATACCTTAAACTGTCTTTGTTGGTTCAAAACGTTGAAGTTTGGCGCTTTAGATGCTCTGTTAACATTTAATGGGAGCCATGGGAAGAGCTAGGTACGGTATGGGGAAAATTTTAGTTAAGGCAGGCAAATACACTAGGAGAGGGCTGAGAAAAATTGTCATTGATTGTGGTTGCGAGTGCTGACAAAGCTGCAAATGGGATGACTAAGGAGGCCAGAGTAAAGAGGGGGGACGATAAAACTGCCCCGATATTTTAGGTACGTTTGAAATGATGAAACTGCCCCGCTCATTAAAGAGGATCAAGAAGGGTCACCTCGCCAGACCAGAAATTGCCCTCAGCGTCTGTTCCTGCGTTATTATTTTTGTGCCTGCGTCCTGTCAGTGACTGCAGTCTTCTAATAACTGCCACCAATATCAGGAATTACTAGCTGACAAACTTCAGTGTAATACAGTAGGTAAGGTTAGGTTAGATTGTCGACGGCAGTTAAGTTTTAGAAGACTGCAGTCACTGACAGGACGCAGGGACAAAAATAATTCCCTCTTTTCCCCCAGTCCCGTAGCGACTACCTGGCCAGGTGATCGGAGCAATGTCAGCATTTCTAGTCTTGCGAGGTGACCCTTCCTAATCCTCTTTAAATAAGCGGGCCAGTTTCATCGTTTCAAAATTACCCAAAATGTCGGGGCAGTTTCACTACGCCCTAAAGCCCTAAAGAGGAGGCGCCTAAAAACAAAACAAAAAGAAAATGAATACGAAAAGCAGAGATATCAGAATGCCGCTGGAGAGTTTTAAATGGAAGTTTTTCCTTATTTTACTATAAATGCAATTTTCCGAAACCTACTCTTTCTGAATACATGTAGGCTACCTATATATCAGCTTGGTTTTTTTTAGGAAGCTGGCTTTTGTATTTTATTGAGTTTGCAGTACACTATTATTAAGAGTTGGTAGCAGAATAAAAAATACATATTGCGTATTTTCTGTTAGAAAAAATATACATTATATTTTAATTTTCAATACAGCACTTTTTGAAAATACTCAAGTTAATTATATTATTTTTAGTTCTAATTTGTTTAATGAAAATGCTAGGGAATTTTTTGATGTATAGAAACGTCTATACAAATTTTAAATGTTGGATATTTTTGCATCAGTACATTTATGTCTCTTATTGCATTGATTTTTTATAAATGCGATTCTTCCCTTAAACACCCTAAAACAATACAACAGCTGTTTTCAACTCTGTTACCAACCAATCACAGTGTTTAAATCGTCGAGAGACTGTTCAAGTCAAAACAAAACAGTCGACGGATCCAGCGAGTGTTGTACTCCCTTTATTACCAACGTACAAGTCTCCCGTGGAACAAAGATCTAAACGGATTCTATAATCTACGACTCGAGTGGCTCCCAAGTCCGGGAGTAGAGAAGGCACAGACATAACTGAGCCGTAATTACCATAGATTTGTCATTGTATTTCACTATTGGCTCATATTCTTCGGCTACCAAAGGATTTTGAAGGGCTTACGTAACGTAAGGGCCGGGAAGGATCGTGGAGGTGTATGGGAGTGGCTTAACCGTGTGGGCTTACGGCAAATCTCCGTTCAATGTTTTTTGATAATGTTGTTTTTTCTTATTTAAAGACCAATATACGATTCGGACAAGTACAAGCTACGACCATTAAAAATCCATCGCGAAGAGCGTATTTCACTGATACAGGTGTAGGCTTGCCTAGAAAACGTGTTTATAATTTTTGTCTTAAGTACTTATTTCGAGTATAGATAATAAATGATTCGATATTTAAAGAAACAAACACAAACCGCGACCAAAAGAAATGTTTTAATCATGAACTAAAGATAAACAGTGAATAATAACTCCTTGTATTGTATGTAATGTTAGATAAACCCTGTTTTATCTGCATACAAACGCTTAAAATTTAATAATGTTTATACGTTTACTGAAGATGGCTACATCATAACTGAAATGTCCTCTTCTTGGGAATTTTGTTCTATTAAACGAAAATTTAGTTCGATTTTTCTCAACAAACTATTTATCAAATTTTGAAGAAATATTTACTAATGTGCTAAAAAACGTGAAAGGTTTAGCGAAAACCTCAATTTTACGAGGGCTTAAGTAAAACCTGGGCGAAAGAACAAGAAGAAGATTTAATGAAAACCCCTTTGTTAAAGTGATTCAAATTTTGTAAATTTAAGCTGGCATTAAATTCATTCGAGGTAGGCCTGCATTAAAATAAGACATGTCCAAAAAATCTGATGTAGGCTACATCGATTAAGTTTACGTACAATAACCGTATTTATCTTCGCGGAAACATCGGACAAACGATATGCGAAACGATCTGCGTGATCACAAGGGAGAGTGATGCTTAAAATTACAAACAATTGTTACTTAATCTGATACACGCAATAATAACATCGATTAGAAGATGATTTATGCGCCCTGAGCAGTTAATAATTGTTTGTTTCAATCCGAGATTTTAATGCTCGGACAAATGCGTAACATTGAGAGAGTAAAAAGATACACGAAATAGAAGCAGGCGATTAAACAAATACTGAAGAGAACTTTGCCGATACTGTTGTTACATTGCAAGTAGGAGACTTTAATGCTAGGGAAAATGTGTAGCTCTGTAGCAGTAAAAAGAGACACGAGGTAGAAGCAGTCAATATTAGCCAATACGTTGCATATTGCTAAACAACGAGAAGTAAGAGACATTAATGATCGAGCAAGTGTGTAGCTCCGGAGGAGTAAAAACAGACACGAGACAGAATTAGAAATAAAAGAAAAAAAACATGAAATTATCAAAATGAACGAATGTGGCGGTTCGTGACATTGAAAAATCCAATGATGATTGCCGCATCAGCAAACAAAAAACCCGCACTAGTAGCTTTTAAAAGCGAATTCCAGGGCAATTCGAAATAAGCGTAAAACAATTTACAACGTAAATTACACTATAATTACTTCGATTTATATTTAAAACTTCTTTCGCCGCGGATAAGACAAATCACGGTGGTGAATTGCAGAGGCCCCGTCAAGTGTTAAAACTACAAATGACGGCCGAAAGTGACAAGAATTCACACCTAAACCACTCGGAACCGACCAAAGACGGAATAATCTCGGAGTTTATAATATTAGAAAACTTGATAAATTTGTTTTATCTGTATCGACTCGACCAAAGTGGTCATTTAAAGGAAGCCTAATGGCGTGGAGGGGGGAAGGGGGTAATCAACTCGGGCTATGACAAATGATGTCAATTTCAGAAAGCTGAACGCTGAGGTCGCTCAGCAGCTTCGTCATTAGGCCGCCATGCATCGCGGTGACATTCATTACTCCACCGTCCAAACATTTTTTTCCCCCCGCCATTACCACTTTATTTAGTTTTTTTTTTAAAGCGAAATATCAAGTTCAATTAAGCTGTTTGGAAAAAAATGTGAATTAAATTACCATTAGCCGAAGAAACTATGGGTGACCTTTCTGCGTCGTGGGGAGAAACTCTGTATCTTAAGACATAACCATTTCGAATATTAATAGACTGTCTAATTTTAAGAAAATAAAAAATATTTTAATACCACAAAATGTGAGTGGTTTTATTACGTGCTCAATAATTAATATTTGTGTAATACAGTATAATAGGTACAGGAAATGCAATAAAATCAGATAGCAGCCTACTTTAAACGATAATAACATTTTTATAAAAATATATCTAACGAAAAATCTTTAAATCCAGACGAATGAGTGATCTGTCAAAATCGAGGAATGATCTGCTGCATTAAAAAAAATTTAATATAAACATAAAGTCCACAATTTAGACACAGCGCGACCGTTTTTAACACTGAAAGTTTTTAACACGCATAAAAATGATAATCAGTTTTATTTTCACCAGGTTTAAAATAGTCGTTTGATGGAACGATCGCTTCTGCTTTGAAATTTAAAAATACAATTAATAAATTTCAATAAATGGTTTGACGAACCTGTCATGCGTGTAAAAACTGACTAAGGGATGCCTCTGCGTGCTTCGCACGCCAAACAAACGCACGTTTTATAATTTCTTTTTGCAGGATTAATACCAACAACAATATTTTGCTGATATGGACAACAATATTATATTTCTAAATCAATGTAAGTAGTTGAAAGATCAGGAGTGTCAATAAACCAGCACTAAAAAACACACCCTAAATTGACAAAATTAGAAACACAATGGTTTCAGAGTAAGCAATCAGCTGTTAGTCACGGCACAGAACGTCTTCAATCAACTGAGCTATTCATTTCAAGTGGATTACAATGGGGAAATTAGGAGAAAGCCATTTTTGAAATTATTTTAGTTTATTCCTACAGTTTAGTACTTTATCCAACATCGACTTTATATATATATATATAATCGACTTTGCCCCGACTGACGTGGATAAACGTAGAGCAAAAACTGCAGAAGACGTAAATAAGAAAGTTGGAAGTTATATTCTTACGGGCTCATTTGGATTTTAAAACGTAAAAGTCGAAAATCAGGGGCTTCAATCTCAGCTCTTCGGAGATAAGAGATAAGTCACCTGATTCAGATCAAAATCTCAAAAACACAATTTTACGTTAGGCCTAATTAACCAAAACACGTTTCATTTGCATGCGTTACCATATCGACCAACTTAGCCAATTTAAAATCAGTTAATTATTTTTCAAGTTAGGTTGACACGTTCACTGCTACGCAAATTTCGTATTTAATATGCTAGGAGCTGACCTTTTATCTTTTCTATTTATAGTCTAAATGAGTAGAAATTACTTTATTGTTTTTATTTTTGAACCTTTCTACGTAATAATCACCGATATTTTAAAGCGTACGCACAGGTGCGTCCATAGAACATAGGCCAAAAATTGGCGTGCGAAGCACGCAATTCTCTGAGTATTGAAATTTTTCCCAATATTTGGTTGGAGTGCGAAGCACGCAATGCATTGTGTATTGAAAAAAAACCCAACACGGGGGTTGGCGTGCGAAGCACGCAATGCATTTTGTATTGAAAGTACTCCCA
>JAGFPH010000484.1:232134-250894 GCA_018207615.1 Philaenus spumarius
ACGGTGCTGTGCGTGCAATGCACTGTGCGTCGGCCACTTCTCACAGTGTTCAGTGACAAGCTCACATGTGAGTCCTTAGCGTTGAACGTGTTAATAAAATAAAATCAAACACAAGCAGGAACAAAAATTCAAGGGAAAAGGTTTACTGTATTACAAGTTAACATCTGTTGCTACATACTATTAGAAATTCGTCAAACTTAAAGATTACAGAACCAAATTTTACTTTTTTCACTGAAACTTTTGAGTTCATCGCACCCAGAACATTTAATCAGTTGCCAAATTATTTTAGATACAGTTTTAACAAAAAGAGTTTTATTTTAAAAAAATGGAGAAAGTGGTTGCTTGAACTGCCAGAGATTGATTTCCTATTAGACATTAGGATATAGTCAACATTATACCCATCGTTTTAATTATGAAGTTCATCTCTTGATTTACATGTTTTTACATTTTGCAATCTTCACTGATTAGGTAGCCTAATATTTTAAGTAATATGTTCGCTCGAATTCTGTGTTCTATTTTCGTTTTTTTTTCGGCAATCCTCTAAAGAGGCATTTTGTTGTCTCCTTTTTTATTTGCGGTTTTTGTTATGCGTGATGAAGTGCGTATGTTTTTGTGTATTAATGCAGTTGGCTTTAAATTAATGTTTTTGTATGCAAAGGTTAATGATTTTTTTTAAACTTATAATTTGTAATTTGTTTATGTATGTAGATGTAAGTGTTTTTATGTGTTGTATTCCAGTCATAAGAAATATTAAGTTTTGCTTTATTTACAGGGACACTGTAAGCTATTAGTTTTCTATTTTTGATCATACACTTATTTACATCTTATTGTAATAGTACCTGGGGTACCAACTTTTTTAAATTGTTTTTTTTTCTGGGGAAAATGTATGTAAATACGAATCGCATACTGAATAAATATGAATATTTTTCGATCTTACGTACATATGAACTATTTATTTAAATTTAAAAAAAACATGAGTGTAGGCTAATTAGTTGTAACACTTTATTAGATTTTTTTTTCAGATATAAAACCTAGCCCATTCAAATCCTGACGTCCAAAAACCTCTATCGGTACATGTAGGTTATGTAACGTATCCAACGAATTGGCCATATTTGGTATTGTTTATGTATTTTAGAAATAACAAATAATAATTAGATAATTTATATTACCTTTATAGAAGTGCAAAGAATGCAGAAACGGGTGAAAATGTTTCCAGAACGGTTATTACCAGCTCAAAAATAATGTTTTAGTTACGTTTGGTGTTTGAATAAAGAAATAAGTTTAAAATTATACCAAATGATTTATTGTTATTTATTTATGTTTGTACATAGTATATACACATCTGGAGCTAAAATTAACAGATTAACATCTGTTTGTAAAACATCTTTATTGTATCCATACTGTATCAATTTGCCTATACTTAGTGACTTCAAAGGTGGTACGTAAAAGAAGTTTAGAGTTTAAATTGTACGCGCATTTTTCCGAGTTTATGCGTGTTTTTGCATACATAAGACCTAGCGCATTCGATTCCTGACGTCAAAAAACCCCTGTATGCAAATTTTCATCAAAATCGTTAGAGACGTATTGTATCTATAATGCATATATTCGCCTATACTTAGTGACTTCAAAGGTGGTATATAAAAGAAGTTCGGAGTTTAAATTTTATGCGCATTTTTGCAGACACAAGACCTAGCGCATTCGATTCCTGACGTCAAAAAACCCCTATATGCAAATTTTCATCAAAATCGTTAGACACGTATTTTATCTATAATGCATATATTCGCCTATACTTAGTGACTTCAAAGGTGGTATATAAAAGAAGTTCAGAGTTTAAATTTTATGCGCATTTTTGCAGACACAAGACCTAGCGCATTCGATTCCTGACTTCAAAAAACCCCTATATGCAAATTTTCATTAAGATCGTTAACGAGATCACCGAAATAAATTTATAAACAAATATGCAAGAATTGCTCGTTTAGGCTAATAAGATAAGATTTTGTTAAAGTTTCTCTTTTTTTTTGTATTTTGTACAACTTGTTTAGTCATTTAATATTTTTCCGCACAACTTTTTTAGTCCTTAACTATTATTTGTGTATCTATATTGAGAAAAGGAATAACACATTTTCAAGTTCCATATTTTTAAAATGATAGAAACACAGCCGTTTCGGACCGAAAGCTTCTTGAAACGTTCATTAACATAGCAGCCACTTAAAAGTAAAAAAATATATGTGTAAGGTTTTCAAAACAATACACTCAATACAGTGACACTCTCTAATACAATTCGAAGCAGGCAGACGTACAAATCCTGCCTGAGCTAGTCCGGCCACCAATTCACTTACCCGACAGGACACGCTTATTAATCTAAAGGTAATGGGTTAATTTGGTTTATCTTTTAAAGAAATGACGCGTCTTCATCCCGCCTAAGTATCGGCCATTAAAAAACAAACCGAACGGTAGAGAAATAATTGTTTCAATGCGATGTCGGATGCATGTATAATTGATATAGCATTTTTACCGGATTCCTCGGGGTCTGAGTGAGCCGTCACTTTGCCTTCGCCGCCAATTTTTCATTGATAACCCGCGTCGGCGGACTTTGTGTTCCGTTGTCTTCCCGTTCGCTGCGTTCGTAATAAAATTATTCGAATGTTTAAGAACAATTCGAATCTTTGGTTAACTGAAATATTGGAGTTTTGTTTGTAAAATGAAAACAATTAAACCCGTCCGTTAGTTAGTCGCAAAGAGTAGGCAATAATTAATTTAACTAAATTAAAAGTGAAAAAACGAGGATCATGACCGGGATTCGAACCTAGGACCTTTACAATTCCATGGTCAATGTTATCACTTCTGGAGGTTTACTGATTTTTTAAACTAATAGACTGAATACCTCGTATGGAACGACATTGAAAACAATTATAGTTCAATTTGCAGATTACAGTGGTGTTTTACGAAATGCTGAAGGTCATAGGTTCGAATCCCGGTATTGGTCCGTGTTATTTCACTTGTAATTCAGTTAAATTAACCCTTGCTGGGGAAGTGTGTACACAGAAAAATAATAAAATAACAAAAATTAAGACCAATTAAGACGTAAGCTGGTCTACTGTTATCCTCCGATTGTTTTGACAACTAAACCACCCGATGGGAAGTTAAACAGGCTACCAATGTAGTAGGCTAAAATGTACTTTTTACATTTTTCGTAAAAAGTTACGGTTTTCCAGTTACTTTCATTTGAAATGGCCGCTATTTTGAAACGGATTATTGGAAAAAGTCGATTATTTTTGTAAGACCAGGCATTTACGTTGACGAGTAACGTGCAAAATTTCAACCCAATCGGTTCAGCGGTTGTAGAGGTATTAGTTATTTAATAAAAAACCGAAATGGCAGATAGCTGGTAAAAATGGCGTTTTACGGACCTATATTTATATGAACTTTTTTCATTACTTTCAACAAGCCCAGAAAATTCTCCGTTCCTTCTAGGGAGGTGCCCTGTATTATAGGCTATGGTATAAAAATGTGTCGCATCTTACAAAGTGAAAGGCCAAAGAAGAGAAGTTTGACTACTACGATAAGGGTATATATATATATTGTATTATATTGCGTTAGAACTCCGGAAAATATATTTCGGACGAGTCTCGTGCGATATTTTATATCTTACTACTCCTTAAAAATATACAAAAAGTAGGTTTCATATTTCTGGATAGTCGAGATTTATATAGGCTACTAAAAGAACATTGTCAGTTATTGTTTCAACATTATTTTCCTATCACCGTTTACAAAAATCAGAGCATTCTTTTGCATACACGTCTCTAGACGTCCAGACTTATCAGGCTGTAAGAGTAACGATATTTCAACGGTTTCCATTTCTATATAGCAATATTATACTCCTAGTCAAAATGCATCTTAATCAGTACTATGTGGAAACTATAAGTGTTGAGGTTATTTTTAGTTTGTTATGAACAAGTGCCTCTAAGAAACAGTTAATTTCATTACGTGCTAATAACGTCGCTACTACAGATACCGGCGCGAATGCGCTACTAACCTGACTAAAAGATCAGTACCCGGTACATCTCTGTTTTAACACGTTCACTGCCAAGGACGCACTTGTGAGCTTGACACTGAACACTATGAGAAGCGGCCAACGCACAGTGTATTGCGTGCTTCGCACGCCAACCCCCGTGTTGAGAGTATTTTCAATACACAGTGCATTGCGTGCTTCGCACGCCAATCCGCGTTATTGGGAGTATTTTCAATACAAAATACATTGCGTGCTTCGCACGCCAACCCCTGTATTGGGAGTATTTTCAATACACAGTGCATTGCGTGCTTCGCACGCCAATCCGCGTTATTGGGAGTATTTTCAGTACACAATACATTGCGTGCTTCGCACGCCAACCCCCGTATTGGGAGTATTTTCAATACACAGTGCATTGCGTGCTTCGCACGCCAATCCGCGTTATTAGGAGTTTTTTCAATACACAATACATTGCGTGCTTCGAACGCCAACCACCGTATTGGGAGTATTTTCAATACACAATGCATTGAGTGCATCGCACGCCAATGTTAAGCCTATGTGCTAAGCCGCTTTAAAATATACATGATTATTACGCAGAAAGGTTAAAAAATAAAAAATAAAGTAATTTCCACTCATTTAGGCTATAAACATAAAAAATAAAAGGTCAGCTCCTAGCATAGGAAATACGAAATTTGCATAGCAGTGAACGTGTTAAGGGTAAACATCCACTAGTTCGTTTGAAGAATAAGTCACATTAGAAAGCGGTGTGGGAAAATTTTTTTCTCCCCTTACGCCCTTTCCCCACACCCCCGGCCCATTGCTCCATGAAGTGCCATGATTCACTCCGATATCTGTACCGTGTAATTAAATAAGCTGTTTCCATTACTGGTCACTTCTGTAATCAGCTGTTTTCCGGACTAATTGCGTGTATTGACAGTTGTTGAAATTGAAGTGGTATGAAGAAAAAAACTGTACGTGTTGAAATTTTGGAAAAAAATTGTTTAGTTCCTTAAATAAAGAATTTTGTAACAAACTACGATAGTATCAAATATTATTGCTATTATTATTATTTTAGGTACCAAACTTTGCGCTTAAGAATTATTCTTAAAGATACACTTACGTCTGACTATTTAAATATACGGGGGTCGAAAATAACGTTCAGTTTATATTATGAAAAAATCGACTGTGAACACAGAGAAACAAGTGATCCTTTTAAGGTACGGAATCCTAACCATAATTGATTCAATTATATAATTATTATTAATAAATCTCGCTTTTCAAAAACCAAATTTTAACAAATTAAACTAAAATCGTGAATATATTGTAGTATTGCACAAACGTTTATCGAACGTAGTGCAATAAACGACGTATATGGTGGTATTCTTGGTCATATGTGGCATTTGGAACCTGACTTTGACTCTCTATAGATCACAGATTAAATATTTGTTTTATAAAGTTTAACCTAGTCTATAATTTTAAAATGTACATACATTTAAATTATTGTACTAATAAATCAAACGTATTGTAACATTATTGTTCAATTAATATACTAACAAAGTACAATCCCTGAACCAACAATATATGCACCGCGTTACAGACTGTACCAGCAATAAACGGATGTTTCCCAGCAAGTCATATCGGAATTAGTTGTGAACACAAGTCGATAAATCGAATTAAACTCAGAACTGAATTAATTAAATCGATCCGCAAAGTGAGCGTACATTGTATAAAATAAAATTATCACTTTGTCCTTTAAAGTAAGTCCAACGCCTACTTAAAAGAAATAACAAAAAAAAAAAAGTCGAAGGACAAAACAAGGACAAGAGTTTATCTGAAAGGGCGAAGAAATTTTCGGTTTCTTTTGGCCAGTCATTAGGTTGTAATGGCGATTTGCACTTAGCGCAAACACGCTGTAAGGGGCACGCGTTATCGTAACCGACCAAAGTACCGTCCAGAGTAAGCTGTCATAACACGGCTCGGCCGTCATCGGCTCTGCTCGGGTACTTTACCGGTAACGTCGTGCTCCGTTCCGTTGTCAACGTAAACGGCGATAAATTCGCGTTAAACCGATAACAGAACTGAAATGAAAACGTGAACTGTGCGTGGTATAAGAGACGTTAACGTACGTGATTTTAAAGTCACGATCCGTTATAACGTGTTTGAGGGTATAAAAATGTTAACAGGACATTCGACGGGATCAAATAACTTTCGTTACTTTACCATTTAGTTGCAAATGTATGCACATAATAGTTTAGTTTAGAAATGTGGTATTTATTTTTAAAGCTGAATTCAAGACAATTTTTTTTTAAATTAAGGAGACTTTAACGAAAGGATAGAACAGGTCGTTTTTAGTTAAATTAAATTATATTTGTAATATTAAATGAATGTCAAATACATAACATTTAGAACGATTTCTCTCCCCATACTAGTTTCTTACTACTGTATGAAAGTTTTATTCTATGAGGCAAATGTTTCAAAAAGTTGAGAGAGAATTTAACGACAGGAAAAACAGTGTATCAGTTTTCTAAAATGAATTATATTTTTAATTTTTAATCAAGTTGAATAAATATTCTATATTTATTTATTTCTCTCGTCTCCTATTTTCTTTCTCTCTATAAACATTTTCTTACTCAAAATAAATTTAAAATAATTAACATGACAGTCGGAGATAAATGTCAACTTCAACACAGTCTACCCATCATTTGTATCTAAATTTAAATGAAAATGGCGGGAAAACGACTATAAATCTACAATATCGAGTACAAAAATACTTCTTTTTAAACAATTTCACCATTATTAGTTTTACATCTATCATGAATATATGTTTTAACTAAATTGATAAACATGGGCTTACAAAAAATAAAAATAAAATAGTAATCGTTAATTACTTTGTATTTTTTTTAAACTACTAAAAAATTAGCTGCTTTAGGAAATCGGACAACAAATCCCAGGCATAAGACAGTCCGAATAGCAACTTCTCTAACTTACCAACTAAGCTATTACAAATCCCATTGAACCCAAATGTCCATTTCGTTTAAAACCAGCTTTTCATAATTTTAAGTTATAACAGCATACCTTTTTCCTTTGCTTTTCTTTCGTTTTATATCTGGTTGAAACATAACGTACCTGCAATGAAAATAAAAAAAACATTAATTTGAGGAAATTAAATTTAATAACCTACTTTACTACAATTTTACATGGTTTTTAGATTCTAGATGTTATGTTATTTTTCGTTCAAAATATGTTAAATACCTCATATAAAAAAATAAAACAATTACAGAATACATTAAACACAAAACAAATAAAAGTATTGGAGGTATTCTGGAAACGCTACATCGTTCTTGAACGTGTTTTATTACTATATTCTTCTTCCAGTCATAATCCGGTAGTGAACCGTGCGGTGTCGGTTAATAAATGAGTCCCAAGGAACTGTTTGATCCAAGTCGTCTCTTCTGCGGCCAGGACGGTAGTCCATCCTTGTCAGTTTGTATTGGGCCACATAAATCCTAGCTATGGCTTGAACGCTTAAATATTTGTTAGTAGAAACCTGAACGCTTTGTCTTCAGTCATAAGATAAACCGCAAGCTGTTTTTCTTGACAGTGGGTAAAGTGATTGTAGAACTTAAAAGAAAATTATGTTTAGCGTAATTTTTTATAACATTTATTACGTGTTTTGTTAGCGGGGAAAATGGAATTTCCCTTCCTTCATTATTATAAAGTTATGATACTAATCAGGCAAACGAAGATGGTTCAGGCTATGGTGTTAGTACGAAACGTACAGAGAATATGCAATTAAGTAAATGGAGATTGTATTCAATGCATCGGATTAAGATCAGAAGTCTAACAAATTTCCTCCTTGGCATATCGTCTTAGTGTGAAATCTATACTAAATATTTTAATATAAAAGTTTAGGCCATTTACTTACAGCGGAAAAAAGGATTTTATAGGCCTACTATCGTCCGAAACTTTGAATATTTACCAGAAATACATTAAATAATAACAACTATTTCTGTTTTAAAAAGTAAAAGCCTTAAAATAAAACGACCAAGAAATAAAACTAAACCAAGTTAAAATTAATAAATAACTACTTATAAAATCTAAAATAAAAGACAATAAAAATATAAAAATCAAAGGATAAACAAATATGATTTATAGCTATATAGGACTTTAAATTTCAATAATAATTAGATCTGATGGGATAAAGATAATTACCCTACGTTGAGTAGATTCGTCTCGTCTGCCAATCCGAGCGTTGCCTTAACAAAATGATTTGGGAAATACTTTATCTTTTATAACTATATTTTCATAAATATTTTAACCTCCAACACTTCTTCCAAATATTTTTTGCCTTATTTATCGAAGGCCTATATAAATAATAACATTTAATTAATTGCATTAAACCCACCAGTCTCAAAAGTGTAAATGTTTATAGCCTATCGTGCGTTCAAGTCTTCAAATTTCACTAATATTTAATTAACTATGGTAAACCTAGTACATAATCACGAAATTTCATAAGGGTAAAAGTTCATAGCGTGCGTTCAAGTCTCCAAACTACATATACAATTTACTTTCTTATTTCTGCAGGCGATTCGTCAAAAAGTTCTTTAAAAATCACTACGCATTTTACGTCGTAACACGAGGTAAACTACAACAGTTTACAAATTTTAATTTCTCTATTAACAATAAAATTACTTACATTTTAACATTGTATCCCTACCATTTGTTGACTTTATACCGCTCACCAACTTTAATTCGATCGCGGTCAATCTGATTTAAATACCCCGCAAACATTACTACATTTACCCTGTTGTTCCGAGTATTTTCGCTGTTTCTTTCTTCAATTAAGTTTCGATTCGCTGCCTATAAAACACTATGTGACATTCGGTCAGTCTCATTAGTAAGGACCACACCTACAGGTACCAGAGGTACAGGAGTAGACTTGCGCGTGCGTGCGTCAGAGTTGGGTATCTCACGATGCCACATGTTCTGAGAGTTAAGCTTGCGAAAAAATGGTTGGATACTTTGTCCGTGTAGTATAGGTTAGTAAAAAGAATTTCTTACACAACAACACTATTAGTACGAAAATCTATTTTTGTATTACAGTATAATAATTTACGGTTTTTTAGACAAAACGCAAATTTTGTAATCTCGTAATAATGAAAAGTATTTGTCTTATTGTTATTGTACTTGCGAATAACCTTAAAAATCACCAAGGAAGTTAGAGAACTTAGAAAAATATATTTTTTTATATTTTTACCTGAACTTTTGGTTCACTCTGTGCAGCAAATAAATACTGAACTGAAGTTTAAATGTTCACTTTTCAAACCTTATTTTTTACTATGACTTCTCCAGGGAGACAACTTGAATATAATGTTGAGAGACTTTGAGGCTTGGTAAGAAACGAAGTTTTGTTGTTTATTGAATGTTTCATTTAAATAAAAAATTTGGATAATTAAACCAACAACAATAAACTATAACAGGGAAACGTTGTGATAAGTTGTCATCCTCTGGTTCAAAAATAGGAGATAAATATTACGAATAGTTACTTAATACTCAAAACGTATTTAATTTCATTTAGTAAACTTGTTGCGGCTGAACGCTGCCGCGTTTCTTATATGTGGAACCCGTAGTTATAATGTTATGTATGATATTACGAAACATCAACAGAGGAGTAAGTGTAGTCTACTTTGTGGTGTAGACTCTCAGGAGTCGTCCTCTACGACGACACACAAGCAAAGGACGATGAAGGACTTATGGAGTCTGTACGTATGTGGCCAAACTGCGAGGACGGGAAATTTGAATATCTCCAGAACCAGTCTAACAGCTCTTCCCCTCTCCTTCCATCCCCTCCTCCGGCCAGCTCTGCGACACTTGCCAATATTAGCGAAAATATACAAAGAGTGGTTCCTGCGGCAAAAACGTACGGAATTCAGTCTCCTAACATTTCAATTTACTTTGTAATTAAACAACGGTTCGGGGTTGGTAACGGAAGAGCCGAGGAAATAAAAAATGTAAATGGGCCACGATTCCGTGAAGAATTTTAATGTTCGGTTGACGCTGTTAGGACGGCCGTCAGACAGTACAATTTATTAATATGTGAGAGAAATTGGTATTTTTACAGTTTAAACTGTTTGGGTTAACATTTAGAACATACAAATAAACAGCCTGTGAAAATATCCCATTCATTTCGTTTAGAGTTCGCATTCTCCTGAATATATTCAAGATAATGAATTTTTTTTGTAAATGTTATAAAATTGTATGTTTAAACAAGAACACATAAAATTAGAAACGATAGAAATGATTTAAACAAAGTTTCACTGCATGAATGACTCTTAAGAGACTGCAACGCTTGGTAAGAAACGAAGTTTTGACATTTTTATTTTTCGAGTACGTGGTTTAGAGTTAAATATTATTCACTTATTTTTTAGTACGTCACTGAAAATAATCATATGTAAATACAAATTAGATTCTTCATAAACGTAGTTTATTTAGTATAGCTTAGTATAAAAATAGGAATTGAATTTCTGGTTTTTCTCAGAAAATACTTAGGCTAAGTAAAGTTAATGAAAAAATTGGGCATACAAGTACTCTAGTTTATAAATTCTGAATATACTATACACATTTTAACGGAGGATCTTTTCAAACAAATACTCACTACATTACCATAATAGATTCCAAACACTGTTTTCCCCGCGCAAAGTGATTTTCTATCTGAACACTTTCTGGTCTACGTAAAAAAACAATTTAACTAGAAACAGTAATGGACCCAATCTATATCCCTGAGGTATTCCAGAAGAGATAAGTCTAGCTGGGGACATTCAAATTAGGATACAACTAGGGAAACCTTTTAATGTTTTGAAACTGAGCTTGTGATCTTGGTGGGTTCACCCTTGTCTGTCACCAAGTAGGGGTGTACAAAGTCTTGGGACGACGACCGATAAGGGGAATGGAATGTGGGTAAAACAGGCTGTGCTTTGGTAAATTTTGTGCTTTCTAAATAGTTTAGAAAATACTTGCTTTTTTATAAAAATGACAATCAAAAATAAATGCCGTCTTTTGTTGAGTAAAAGCATATGCATTAGTTATGTTAGGGACTTGTCTGGATCATATGTAATAAGTATAATATTAATGAAATCAGGTGTTGATATGAAACCGTTTTAAGAGGTGGATTATTTAGAAGCATCCACTTCCCAATAAAAAAACAAACACTTTAGTAGGCTAAGAATAAACAGTACCAAATACGTTAACAGAAAAACATTGGCAATTATCTTGCTTTATTCTTGATATTGACCTCACTCTCTTCTTAGTTAGAATAATAAAGATTATCACGAAAAGAAACACGAAAATAAATCTCCTACTTTAAACATATATAAATAGCTGAATGCCAATATTAAATAACCTTAACACAATTCCAGATGTAGAAACATCGCTTGACCGCTCGTCAGCTTTAACCCGTTGTTTCCTGAAAAGTATCGGTTTACACAATTGAAAGCGTGAGAAACACTACCACAAGGAAAAATAACCTTGATTACTAAGTTGTAACGTCTTGAATTACCTGCTATCATTACTTTTTATATAATCTCCTTGCTACCGTATCAGTTATGACTCACTATTTCCCTAGAGGGATCGAATTACGTAGATAACGTCGCCCAATCATTGCGCAAACATGCATATGAACACAAGATGTGTAAAAAATTTCGCACGTACCTATAATAGCAACACAGCTTTTTGTTCTTTTTATTATTAACGTGCAAACATGCACAGTGTTTTATTTTGTGCGTCATAGTACCAATCCAAATTATTACAACCAAATATATTATTATATACGTAGTTATAACTATAATAATAATAATAATTATTTCGTTTGTGTAAACTTAGCCAGCATGGGCTTTCGTAGTTAAATTTATAAACTATCAAATCCGAAACATCGTTTTGAAAAGCTTTAACACATACCTACGATGAGAATTCTCAGACTATTTTCTCTTCTGTTTTTAAATTCCCAAAGCTATCGACAACACTCCAAGACACTCGTCAAGCAAGGTCCTTCTCCATTGATTAATGCGGTCCTCTAAGTGTAGTCTATTAGAATAGTTTCTGTACACCCCTGGACCCCATAATGGAGGCTATATCGGAAGGTTTAAACCCTTTCAGAAGGTGATATTCCGCCTCATCTCAGACACATAAAAACCTTAGGTCTAGACACCCGATAACCGGACTTCGACACCCCTTGTCACTTGTACGGCGAGCTAATCACTGGAAATACGTTTCTAGCCCGAAAGTTGGCCGAGTGACGGTAATACAAATATAAACTGAAATTATAAACGTATAAAGTTAATTCGATTATTATTATAAATTTGTGTAGATAGAGGTAAAAAGAGATAGGTAGCCTATATTAAAGAGAGGGGGGAGAACGAGAGAGAATATTAATTAGCCTGTATTAAAAATCCAAAAATGTACTTTAATTTAGAAAAGAGGCGTACTGTTTTGTCCTACTGTTAAAGTCTCTACAATTTTTTAATGTCTCATTAAATATAGTTTTCAAAATCAATGTTACCTTTCTAAACTTAACTACCTACAATGGATGGAGAGCAGGGGAGAGAGAGGAAATGGATGCATCGCTTTCTATATATTTGTTTACTAATAGTGAGAGAGAGAGATTGTATATGCATTTAAAACCCAAAAATATAATTTAATTTAGAAAGGAGACTTACTGTTAAGCCCTATCGTTAAAGTTTCTAAAAATTTTCATTGTCTCATTGAATAAAGTTTTCCAAATAAAAGTAACATTTCTAACCACAGTGGATAGAGAGGAAGACAGAGATTTCACATGTAGGCCTATATCAATGAGAAAAATATAATTTAATTTATAAAACAGATACCGTTTTGCCTTTTTTATAAATCCTCTATCAAAAGCTTCGACATTATTTTATGGATAGTTTTAGGAATGTCCTACGATTCGGAACCATTTACACTCTGTGTTTTGCAGTTAAACCTCTAAAACCAACAAGAATTTAAAATCAAGATACATTAATTCTAGTATAACTGTTAATTACGTAAATTCTTAAGATATTTAAACATCGAATCGACCGTGTTATATCTTGACGCGAGTAATTTTTCAAAACATTTTGACACAAAGCAAAGAGGCAACTACTGTCCGGATAGTTGTGTGGTCATTGATATCGGGTCCCGGAGTGGGACGGGACCGTTTCACACCGACATGGAAAAGATTTTAAAAATTATGACACGCCATGATACATGAGCCCACCTCGAAAACTCGGTCCGTCACCGGAGTGGGTTTCTGTTTGTTCGTAAGCGAACGTGAAACTCGTACCGCGGAAACGGGTGCACTGTGATCCACGAATTGTTATTCTGAAACCAGTAACGCCATCTTAGAAATATCCACAAATTTGGGAGGGAACTTAACAAATTAATTACGGCGAATGATTTTCTTTATTTGAAAAACAAAGCTGTTCTTCGTTGCAGCAGAACGGAAAAAATACGTTGCCTGAAACTTTCTAAATTATGGAAAAATATTTTCTAACATTATTTTAACGTTGTTTATCAAAATAAACCTGATTTGTGAAAAAAGCTGTTGAAAAAAATAAAACGAAACTCGGATAGAAAATAACAAATAAACCTTTACTAATGCCTTAATGCTGATTTTTACGTTATGTTTAAATGCATCATACTTGTTTTTCTAGGGATCCATCCCTTAAAGGATCATTAGTTTGTCTGTCTGTGCGTGACAGTCGAGTTTCTCCAGAACGGAAAAGGGTAGATATTAAAATTAAAATTGACGTTATGTTTTGTCCTATCGTTAAAGTCTCTCAAATTTGTGAATTCAATTAAGTTTTCAAAATAAAACAAAACATTTATAAACCTGACTTACCGTTTTACGGATATAAACCAACTCTTTTAAAATCACGTGATGTGAAATTTTCAAGATATTTAAATCGTCGCTCAAACTAAATGATTTTTTTGTAACTACCTTTAATTTAACAACGTCAAAGGATTCGGGTGCCAATAAAAATTCCCCTATTAGGGGCGAATGGCGAAATTAAAAACAGTCTTCCCGCTTATACACAATAATCGCGACTACAAAACTATTTGACTGCACATTTATTTAGTGGAGGAAGATTGTTACCGCAAAATATAAATATTTGATGACACTGCTCGAGAAGGGTATCGTTTGAAAGGGCGTTTTAAGGATAAGAACAACTTTTTTTAAATATTATGACGTAAAATTTTCAAGAGTTCCCAAAATAGTCACTCAAAATTCAATGCGTATTTTTTGAATTTTGAAATTAATTTCGTGAGAATTATAAAGTTTTTGTAATGATACTGTTTCATTTGAGTGTTCCCGCTTGAACATTTGCATAACCAATAAAACAATTTCCCCATTTCTGGGAGAATGGCGAGATTGGAAACGTAAATAAAAAATAAAAAAAACTTAAGGTGACTGAAAGCAATCGAAATTATTTTTGAATCATTAAATAATAATAATAGAAATTTATTAGTCAGTCTTTTACTGACGAGTTTTATACATTGTTTTACTTTAAAAAAAATTTATATTAATAAAACGGTTTACTCGTTTTTGAATTCGTAAAGAAAATCGGGAACGACAATATTTCGAATTACAAAAACCGCTTCCAAAAAATGTGAGAAACGTAAAATGAGCGAGGGGCCGGGATTCCGTCTGGCGCCGAAACAAGGGTGACCGTGCAACTCTGAGTACTAATTGAAATGTCTTCCAATGGCAGACTAATAGGTCGGTTCCATTAAAACAATTGTCGAGGGGGAGGAGGGGGTAATTACATAAGAGAATGTGTCAAAACTGAGGAAACCGCTGTGTTATTTGCTACACCGAACAAACTCGCCGAAAAAAATAAGAACATTTTTAAACACTTAAGTATTGTAATTTTCACTTACATTCTCAAATACATTCTAGGACTTGTCGTTGGCGTTTCAAGCAGTACTGGATACAAGAGTGTGTTTAACAAGAGTGGGTTTATGTTTGTGTTTTAGGCTAAGTTTAATAAACCCAGGATAAACGTTGGACAACAATCGCGTCCACTTGTGCACTGATGATGGCAACATAATTGCCGATACGTCACATTGTTTCTGCTGACAGTTTAATTTCATTTAAAATTAGATAAAGGTAGCCTGTATAAATAGAGGAGGAGGGGGTGAGAGGGAAAAGATAAATTAACCTGTATTGAAAACCAAAAAAAAATAAAATTTAATTTCGAAAAGAGACGTACTGTTTTGTCATATCGTTAAAGTCTCTCAAATTTTTCAATAAGTATCTCATTGAATAAAGTTTTCCAAATTAAAGTAACATTTCTAAACTTAACTACAATGGATAGAGACCAAGAGAAAAGAAATGAATTACTTTATTTATATGTTTTACTAAAAGTGAGAGAGATTTTACATGTATTTAAAACAAATAAATGTAATTCAATTTAGAAAATAAACGTAATGTTTTATCCTATCGTTAAAGTCTCTAAAATGTTTGTATGTCTCCTTGAACAGAGTTTTCCAAAAAAACAAAAAAAAACATTTTTAAACTTGCTAACACGTCACACGTTGTAGTTGGTGACATTTTAATTTGATTGAAAATTAGATTTAGTAGTTGACCAGCAAATGTCCGCAGGTTTGCTTGCATATATATGAATAAATGAAGGAAATTATTAAGCCAATCCATATGAAGCCTTACCATACGCAATTCAAAAAATCATTTCAGATCCTGTCTCTCTGGCCCAAAAACGCATAGTGAGATTAATCAATCTGATTCCCATATATAAGGCATGATCATATAAGCGTTGAATTAAGAGCTGAAAATAACATTGCCACCAGTTTGTAACTGAGGTTTTAAAACAAAAATATTGGCTACGTAAAATACTTGCCCCTTCGACGCAAATAACCGAACTGCAATTGTTTTTTCTTTTCTATATTTCATTTACGCGCTCGTAAGAGATGTGCCCCATTTCAGGTGTCTACCTTCATAGCAAGTGTACAGTATTAACTGTTAGCGAACTTCCATAGGACAGAAGAGTTATTGCAATTACCCTTATGGCAAGACCTAAGGTCGGGAGTAGTAAATGAGCACCAATCATGGTCCCCAGAACATAATTTTGGGTGTCATTACAAACTTAGTACACTCTAACGGCCGCATTTTATGTCAGATTTTTTCCAAATTTGGTATACCGTTGGTCTTCTAAGTCTTTCGGAAGAGTTTGTAAGAAAAAAAAAAGAAAAAAAACAGGAAGCACTTTTTTTGAAGGGAAGTAAGTTTTTTGAGATTCTTCGTACAAAATGAAGCTTTTTGTGGTTTTATCTACAAAAATAAATATAATAGATTAGTCTGCACATTTTGTTTTTTACACGACCTTATAGCATGTCTGGTCACCCCCAAAATCGATCACAAGTACCATAAAAGCACCTGGTATCATTTACCTGGCGAAGACAGTTTGTACACTGCGAGCTAAGCGAAGCAGTGTCGACACTCTGAGGCCGCAAGGTCGAGGTGCAAAGCTAATTTTTCCTCTACGATCGGAAAATAGCAGCAAGTGAGTCGAAGCTGAAGGCTGACGTGAAAAGAAATTCTACTTCGTACACGGAGGCGGACTCGTGAGAAGACCAATTCCCAAAAGTTGGTTGAGTCTCTATACAAGTAAAATTAGTTTTAGAAATTTCTATTAACTCACGTCAGCGGTTCAGCTGCGTGGAGTATTTATTTTTAAGGGTAGTTAAGCATAGTTTCGTCAAAATCGGTAAATATTTTCAATCGATCCTTTAAGCGATCGACTTTGCGTCAGTAAGCGCTGAAAATAAAACCTTCTCCACCAAGGTTTGTGAAAAAGGGATTGTACTTTTCAATTCCAGAAAAAACCCTAAATTGGAAAACAAGAAATACAAAATTGGAAAATCTAATTCAAGCAACTTAAAAGCAGCCCTAAATTATTACCCTCCCACCCGTTCTGACTTATTTAGAGTGAAAATTAAAAATCCGTACATTTTACCAAAACTATTATCTATACAAATATACGAGACAGACAGAAATAATCCAAATGCAATTGCTTTTTCTTTTCCATTCATAACTTAACATGTGCCAAGTTTTAGGTCGCTAAATTCATAGCAACTGTAGGACTCAAATAATCGAGAAGTAACGGTTTTTCTTTCTTGTACATCGCCTAAGGTTATTATGAATCAAATTTTAGCTGCCTAGTCTGTATGATTATGGAATTATAAGTTAATGGAATTTATAGTTATTTTATAGGGGTGTTACCTCATTTCAACCCCATCGACGGTAGTATCCGATTGGTTTACTTACTCTATGAAATAAGTGTACCAAACTTTATCTTTCAAGAATAATAATAATTTTTTTGTATTAGTTTGTATCACCGTTTTAATTGTTTGAAACCAAACTGCGAGGGCTATAATTTGTTGGTGTACAGCCAGTTCTTTAACTCTATTTGTCACTACGGTCGGACCTACAAAAACGGGGGGGGGGGGGGGTGGTTCAGTAAGTTTTTCGAGAGGGTACGCTTTGTGTTTGTGTGTTAACATACAAGTGGATCATATTGTTATGACAACTCCCGTCCTGTCCACGTCTTGTCATAACACGTCATCGCCTTTGTTCGAAATGAGACCCGAAGCACAATGTCCGGATGTGGGGTTAATCCTTTCGGCGTTGGAGGAGGGCAGAATCTTTAGTTTGTTAAGTGTTTAATAGCGACGGTTAAAACGATTCTTTTCATTGAATTGAATCATTTAAAAGAACCGAATAATTAATCGATTTATTCCGTTCATCCGATTCATTCTGGTCGTCATTTCCACAGTTCATTCGGTCAGTTGTTTGGTGAATTTTCTCGCACTTGCCTTGCATTTATGTTTGTTTATTGATTACGCTTGTAAACTTAGTTACTCCGATACTGATTGGTTATTCGTTATTGGAACCTATCAAAAATCGAGAAATCTTAATTTAAAAAAATGCAAAAGCTTTAAAATGATGCGTGACTCTTCAACCTATACATCAAGTAGGGTTAGGATTATATGGTATGGCAGAAGAAGATCCATCCTCAATCTATGAAGCAGGTTTCGATTTGGAATTGGAGTGATTGGGTTCGGAGATATGGTTGTCTAAACAGCCCGTCATGCCAATGTAAGTTACTTCATATGGGAAGTCGAGCTGGGAATCGAGTGCCGAAAAGGCCGAGACTTGCCAGAACGTTCCTGAATGTCTAAAAGCTACCAGAATATTCCCAGAAAGTTCTGGATTATTCCTGTTCCAGATAGAATGTTCTACTGTACAATGTTGTTAGAATATTCCAGAACTTCGACAACGTTGAGAATGTTCCAGACGGTTATGCACCATTTAAGGGACTTCGAGAACGTTCTACAATGTTGGAGAATCTTTCAGAAGGTTCGACAACGTTTAGACTGTTCTAAACGGTACTGCACCATTGAAGGGACTTCGAGAATGTTCTACAATGTTGGAGAATATATTAGAATCTTCCAGAATGTTCGACAACGTATAGAATGTTCCAGACTGTTCTGCATCATTGAAAGGGCTTCAATAACATTCTACAATGTTGGAGAATCTTCCAGAAGGTTCGACAACGTTTAGAATGTTCCAGACGGACCTGCACCTTTGAAAATAGTTCAAGAATGTTCTAGAATGTTGGAGAATTTTCCAGAAGGATCGATAATCTTTAGAATGTTACAGACGGTTCTGCATCACTGAAAAGG
>JAGFPH010000484.1:277969-296260 GCA_018207615.1 Philaenus spumarius
AACTAACCAATATGGGAGCCGTGTCCGCGACTGGAATACTACCCCCCTAGCAAAAGCGGGTCGCCGGAATACTACTTCCCAGAAAACTACCTCCCCCCCCCTAGCAGGTTCCTACGTAATTTTGACTTCAGGTTAGGTTAGGTTAGGTTAGGTTGGGTTAGGTTAGGTTAGGTTAGATTAGGTTAGGTTAGGTTAGTTGCCAACTAACGGCTCCCATATTGGTTAGTTGGCAGATTTCGTGACGTCACCTTTCACCTGGGGGGCTAGTTTTCCGGGGTGTAGTGTTCCGCATCTAAGAATTATTCGTTGGATTGAAGATTACAAAACGCATCGAAACTTCAGTGTGCGTGACTGGAAAACTGCCCCCCCCCCCCGATCTCTGACGTCAAAATAACTTAGGAACCTGCTTGGGGGTGGGGGGTAGTTTTCCGGGGGGTAGTATTCCGGCGACCCTTTCTTCTCTTTTTTTATGACGCGTTTCGGAGATTTACTCCATCATCAGACACATATCACCCTTGCGGATGATGGAGTAAATCTCCGAAACGCACCATACAAAAAAGAGAAGACAGTAACGTGAAATAAGGTGAGTAATTAAGCTGAATTATATTACGTTGACGTGGATGCCAAAGAAACACAAATCGTAAATTAAATTCTCTATCTAGCAGGCAGTGCCGGGTTTGTCTTCGTTGGAGGAAAATAAGTAGCAGACGACCATACTATCTGTTATAGGGCTGGGACTTAACTCCAAGATTTGTTTTTAGTGAGTCTCTATGATATAACTTCCACATTTCGTACTTTTTTACCTTCAGTTGTTTTTGCTCCACGTCTATATCAGTCAGGAAAAAGCCGCTTGTGTATACATAGTCTACGATTCCGCTTCGCTTAGCATTTGGTTAAATGTAAAATGTAAAAATATCGTTTATAAGATTTCAACTTGAAAAAGTAATTTTACAACACAGTTAAAAAACAATTTTTTTTCGCTCTTCGGAAGATTATAATCCCCAATCTCCTGGAAGGATATTAATTTGTAATGAAAACACCCTGAATCAAATTTCGATCAGTACTATTTAGTGCAGTCGAAAGGTCGTAATGGGTATAAAATGCAAACGGTTCCGCCGCCATCTTGAAAATCGGATTTTTCGTTTACAATGTACCCAAAATTAAAACAAGACACAACACTGTATTAGGGGATCCGATTTAAATGTAATAAAGTAATGAAAACTGATTTTTCCATTTACGCTGTGTACGGCAACTCCATGTTTGGGAGCCTAACCGCCTTACAACAGACACTACAGAAAGATGTTCAATTTATTCCAATTATTTTTTATATACCTATAGGTTTATATATATTATCTTGTGTACTAATGTCGTTTTTTGTAAAAAATTCCGAACGTATGGTGACACGCCCTTGGGCAATGCATTAAGATTTGTTTCATCCAAATATCGAAATAAACTCATTTAATTGAACAACACAGCTAAAATCCTTCAGCCACCCTCGGTGACCAGTAGATCCTTTCAAATTAAGAAGGTCTAATAGGCTAATACAATAATCGGATTATAGGCTAACGGACGTCAGGCGCGGCCACCGGTCTCGGCGCTGCTGGGCGGAGGGAAACTTGCCGGGCCGAGGGAGATTTAGTGCTGATAAATGTTGAGGGAAATTTCTCGGTTCGGAGGGAGTTTTAGTGCCAATAAATGTCGAGACGGGTGGAAATTTCCCGAGGCGGAGGGATATTCTGTGTTGATACATTGTGGGTTAAAAGAACCGTCAAGGCTCAGGATTACACTTTAATAAAAACCTAAAATAAAAGTTAGAAATACAAATAATTGCTTCAGATTTTGAAATCAGCTGTTTATGGAAATATTAGAGCAAACAGCAGATTTTTATTTTATTCAATTGGTTGCTACGGTAATACATTTAAATACATGAGTTGGTTCATCAATCTAGGCCTAGCCTAAGAATTTTGTCAACTCCATTTGCAAATATTGAAATAAAAAATGTGTTTATCAAAATGAATTCTAGCCTATGTTACGCAGGGATGGTGTAGCTTTTTATTAGTAAAACTATTTTTTCAATCGGTTCAGTAGTTCCAGAGATTACCTCTTTATAATATTAGTGTAGACAAATATGATATTTTACATCCCCCCCCCCCATCCCACCTACGCCATAGTAAGAATGTAAACACATTGCGTCTGTTTACAATCAATCAATAGCCAACCTAACCCGCCCCGGACGGCCTGTCGACGCGCGTGAATCATACCGACACCGCAGATTTCTATAAAACTTTATTACGGCGATATCTCTCGTTATCCGATTGGAAAACGGATCGACCCAGAATGTAAATGAGCGCCAATTTTACCCTCCGAGCGCGATTACTCACAAGTAATTAAACGGCGTCACAGGTTAAATTGTCGAGAAAGTCGGAAAGATTGATCGCGCCGGCGGTAGCCAACAATAACCTGGTTACCGGATGAATTACCGACATTGTATCTGTGATCTAAACGCGTTATGATTGAAGCTTTTACTACAGTTTACCGATTTATATTGATTTTACCGAAGATATTGGACACTGTTCCGTTACGTACGTAATTAATAGATATTAATATTTGCATATGTAATACAAGATAGTTGGCAGGGACAACTGTACATGTAATACAAACTTGTTTGTCAGATAATATTCTCCGAAGGTGTTTTCAACAGTCGGAGTTACTTGTGCGAGATTCGACATTGAGTAAAACGAGAAATCATTTAATTTTGAGTTCGTATAATTCCTGACTAAAAGCAATCATTCGGTGTTTCGTTAAAAGATTTATTAAAATATTTTCTTCAGCACAAAACTTAGTTGTTACTGTAGTTTCACCCGAGACCTTAAATATAACAATTTAGTTTATTTCGTTTGGGTTAAAAATTCAAGACAGTGTCTGTATGTTCCGATTGCAAAAGTATTTCGTAAAGGCGGACAAAGAGACTGGGGCTTTTCCGATTGATGAACGTGTTATAGGTTAATTACCTTAGTTTTCACTCCGTCAAACAATCAAAAAGTACGTTGTACCTGCGTCTACGACCGCCCGATGCGACATTTGACTCCTGTGCGCCGACGCCAAAATCGGTTAACGTAATTATTCCTAAGTTTTTATATGTCGTGTAAAATGTGCGAATAACGAAGACGACGCCTAGCAAGTCTGAATAACTTCATGTTTGTCATCTTCGTCGAAACCGGTAATCCATTTAAATACTACTTTTGATTGTTTGTCGTAGTGAAAATTCAGTTAGCTAGCCGTATTCATAATATTATAGACACAATCCAGGAGGCGTTTATAAATTATGGCTTTTCTAAACGACGGTTGGAGTTTTTGTCCCCGTTACGTTTGCACATGGCTTTTACCTGATTGTATTCATCCAAAAGTTGTACAATTTAAGACCGAATCCATACAAATATTATAAAGAGGTAAAATTTGTTTGCTTGTACGTAAGAGGTAATCTCTGGAACTACTGAACCGATTGAAACAAAAATTTTACTAATAAAAAGCTACACTATCTGCGAGTAATATAGGTTATAATTATTTTGATAAAAACATTCAATATTTGTAAATTTAGTCGAAAAAATCTTAGGTTAGGCCTAGACTGATGAACCGACACGTGTATTTTCATTTATTACCATAGCAACCAATTGAATAAAATAACAAAAACAGCTGTTTGCTCCATTAACAGCTGATTTCAAACTTTAAAGCAATTATTTGTATTTCTAACTTTTGGGTTAGGTTTTTATTAAAGTGTAGACCTGAGCCTCGCCGGTTCTTTTAACCTTTATTATAACTGCTGTTATCAAATATACGAAATAATTTGATTTGTACATTCAACATTATTTACCGTCTTAGCTTTGGGGTTATTATCAATCCTGCACCTTTATTATAAAGGAAACAACATGTTTTCCCCAAGTATTAAGTAATTTAATGAACAGTTATTATTCGGCACAATACTGTCACTAATGACGGTGTGCTGTAAAACACATTTTATCATACTAAATTTTAAGTTTGTTTCGGTTATTTTTTATTTTTGTAGGGTTATTAATTTGGAGTTTTTATTCGTTTAGTAATGATTGTAATCCGTTTGAGAAGATTTTGCTGGGAGAAAAAAAAGAAAGAGAAAACGCAACCAACAAGATGAATAAGGTACTTGCAAATTAACCACAGCGTCGCTTCTGAAGCAACCACCCACAAATTATATCCTCACGAATCTGCCTAACGGAGGAATACGAAAGACCACATTATTTCTCGCTTCCACGCTTTTTTTTCCCACTTCTTCTCAACCGACGTAAATACGGCCTAATGTGTCCTTACGTATTTACCGATTGAAGAAATCCTACAAAGTAACACGTCCATTAGTGGGGGGGGGGGGGATCAAAGCGGCTACGATTCTCCTATTAAATCCGAAATCGTGCAGGCCGTCCGAGTTTTTGTCGTACGGGTAATGCGGAATCTTCGGGTCCTACGAAGAATGAGTTCGGGTCGTAATGGCCGACCGGGCTAATGCAAAAATGATTGCATCCACGCCGAGCGATTGTAGGCTATTCATGCTAGACACACACAGGGGGAAGCTAAATGCCTTGGCGCTAATGAACGCTTCTTTTCTGTGTAAAGAATTCGTTCGGGGCGTAGAAATCATCCACCGAGACCGTGAACTGGATGTACTAATGTTTGGTTTTCAGTTGTCGTGGGACGTTTTGACGTTACGAAGACGTTCTGCGTACATAACTTTCTGACACGCTTCTGGCAGATCCTTCTCGCACGTAAAGCGTCACGCGCATTCGTCGAGAACGGCATTAAAGTTACTGTTTCAATAAGTTTATTTCAAAAGCCATCCGTGATAAATATGAGCAATTATATCATAATGTATTTTCTGAAGCATCGTGGAACTAATAATAACACAAATGAGAAACATTACTTGAATCTGTACATAATTTAATGACTTATACAATTATTCAGGTAGGGAATTAGAAATAGTTGCCTATACTTTCAATATACATAGCACGGATGTATATATAAACGACTTTGTCCAGTCTGACATAGAATCAACGTACAGCAAAAAGCACTGATGGTGAAAATACGAAAATATAAAGTTATATTTTAACGGAGACTTGGATGCTCAATAAGAAAGGAGTTTGCTAAATTTATAATAAAAAGCTTTACAAAAAATGTTTGGTTAAACCTATACTAAACCAAGAAGCTTACTTGAGTGCAATTACACTCGTTACCATAGCAACAAACTTTAAAGTTAATTGTTCTTCACAACCAACAGTTTTTCAAGTTAGTTTAATATAATATAAATGAAACAGGATGTGTCTGCGGATGAGTATGTTACTCCAGCATAGCTGGAAAGCATGGGAAAAGTTAGGTACACATAACTTAACTATCAGCGAAACATATATCGCAAAACATTAACAGAACACGTAGGGAAGGGGTGGGAAGGGTGATATGTACAAACAATCGAAAACGACTATTATTAGTTCCAAGTCCATAGCTTTCAAGGTCGCCGAGATAATAGTGACACTCGAAAAATGTTTTAATTCTTATTTTGTACTTTCTGTACAGCACCGGTATTTAAGCTCGTAATTAAAAAAATCAACAATCGTACATGTGCTACAGTCGCCATCTTGGGACACATTAGAACAATTGTCTGTCTACCACAAGTCTCAGATTACGACAATTTTATAATTTCTATAATTATGCTACCGTATTCAAGCCATATTAAGGTTCCCACGTT
Source organism: Philaenus spumarius (assembly GCA_018207615.1). NCBI lineage: Eukaryota > Metazoa > Arthropoda > Insecta > Hemiptera > Aphrophoridae > Philaenus > Philaenus spumarius. Next base: position 283,734 of record JAGFPH010000484.1, read on the forward strand.
TTAGCCAATTGTACATTTTGCAATATCATATATATATATAGGACCTAATTTTAGACTAAACCAATATTTTATCTTTTACAGTTTCAACATTCCGTCAGAAGGTCTTTTCTACACCACCGTTAAAGTTGCATTATACAATGCATCAATTAAACCCCGAATTATGCTACCGTAAACATAAGACACCCATAAAACCGATTAAGGTTCCAACGTTTTGTCGTAGTTTTGATATTTGTAGACTAATCCAATATTTCATCTTTTACAGTTTAACTTTTAATCAAAACATCCTACCTATATCGCGTTAAAGTCTCCTTACACAATACAATAATTAAATACTGGATTTACAAAATATTTGTAGAATTATATTGCAAGAAACAACTACGCACAGACTGGAGTGTATGAGGTTGGAGAATTAGTTTACGTTTTACATAATTGCTGTACAAAATTAACGATGCAACGTAACAAGTTGATGTTTAATAAATAATTTTTAATGTTCCCTATCTTTTATCCACATTACCATATATTTACTTTCTGTTTGTTCCCCTCCTAGCCATTCGCGAACTTTTCGTGCTTTCGTTCTATACCAGTACAAGGTGAACGCATTACATCCAATCCATCATGTTCTATTTACATTGCGTCTAATAGAATAATCGCGGGTAACCTATCATTATTGATCTATTAAAATTGAATTTACTTATTGAGAACTAGTTTTCCAACAGTAGCCCGAGACTGTAACAGTCCTAGATCTGCTCTTGGAGCGTTGCCATAGCACACTGGAGCTGATGTAACAGGAAGTATGACGAGGACATATGGAAATGTGGATAATTACAGCTTTTCAGCCACCTGCTGCACGACCGAGGAAAATTCGCATTACTTATTTATGAAATATAGGCGAAAGGGATTTAATATAAGTCAAGCATGACTCGTAGCCCGAGTGATTTATCATCAAGTGGTTGATATTTTCAGTGAAATACGATGGGCAGGAACGTCGTCGGAACCTTAATCTGGGCGCCTTTTATGTACGCGGTAGCGTAATCCGGGATTTAATTAAAGTATTTTGTAAAGGGACTTTAACGGTGGTGTAGAAAGGGTGTTTTGATGGAATGTTGAAACAGTAAATGATAAAATATTTGTTTAGCCTAAAGATATATAGTTAATTATTTGGCTAAAACGTTGGAATCTTAATTAATATGGACGTTTTATGTATACGGTAGTATAGTCTGCGGTTCAATTCATGTATTTTGAAAGAAGAATTTAACGGTGGTGCAGAAAGTTTGTTTTGATGGTAAAAGATAAAATATAGATTTAATTTAGAAAGCTGTATAGTTTACCACTAAATAATGTACGACGATGGACAAAACGTATGGATTTTAAAATGAGTGCCTTTTATGAGTAGATTAATTTACAATTTAATTACTGTATTGTGTTGGGAGACTTCAATTGTGTAGAAAGTATGTGTTGACGGAATACGAAAATGATAAAATATAACATATTGGTTGAGTCTAAAGAGACAAATAAAACTAAAAAATGTATGACGTTATCTAAACATATGGGTGACTTATGTTTTAATATGGGTGACTTATGTTTACTGAAAGCAATCAGTAGGAGACGTTAATGGTGGAGTAGAAAGAATGTTTGGATTGATTGTGAAAATGGTTAAACATAAATTATTGATTTATTCTAAAGATACATATGCCACTAAAACAGGTAAGTTACGACGAGGGATTATACCTACCTAATATGTATAAGGTACAGTGTTGAAAATGTAATTAATAAATTGTGTTGGGAGATTACAGTGGTGTTGAAAGGATGTGTCGATTTAATGTGCAAATGAAAAAGATAAATATTGGTCGAATCTAAAGAGATATCGTACGAATCTTACTATGGGTGACTTATGTGTTACCGGAAGCGTAATTCGGAGCTTGATAATGTAGAGTGTTTAGGAGATTTTAAAGGTGGTGTAGAAAGGATGAAATGTGAAAATGGTTAAAGATAAAATACTGATTTAATCTAAAGACATATATGCTACTAAAACAAATACAGTACGTTGATGGGGTAAAACGTAAGAATCATAAGCGGTAGCGTAATTAAAAATTGAATAATGCATTGTGTTAGGAGGGTTTGGTTGTGTAAAAAGGATGTTTTGATGGATAGTGAATAAGGTCAAGTATAAAATATTGGCAGGGTCGAGTTTAAAGAAATATATTTAATTAAAAATGTTGCATTTTACAGTAAACCATATCTCTACTACGTAATAATAATATATAGTCTTATTATTAAAAAAACGTATAAATTACGAATCAGTTATTTAATAATGCAATGGCGTTAACATGTAAAACTATAGTTTGAACGACGTAAGAACTATATTACGTACAGAGTCGTGTTGGTGACTTTAACGGTGGAGTAGAAAGGTATGTCAACAATGCTTTGGAAAGTTGTTGGAACTTAATATCCTCTGCGATTTATTATTTCTTTATAAATTGCGGAACGCCCATTTTCATATAAATTGAACTTGTTACTGAACGACATTTAAACACTGTAAAAATACAGAGGGAGGGGGGGGGGGTATAATTATACACGTATACGGTACTTATTTATAACGTGATATTATTTATACAAAATGAATAGTTGTATTGATCAACGCTTTGGCGTTATGCGATTAATTTATCTTTTTATATTTCCAGTGCATTTTTGGTTAGCTTTTAATGTTTCCCCATCAATAAATAATTATTTGTTTCTCTCGCCCCAAATCTTTTTAGCAATACGTTTATTGTTTAACTTGGACTAAAAATATCTGTTAGCTCAAACTCCGTTTCACAATCGTTTTAAACAAACCCAAATATTAATGATCATTGACTAATAATACGTTTTTTGTCCGTAATTGCGGATGAAATAAATTCGACCGTAGTGCATTTTGTTTACCACAGACATAAAGGAAGTCGGCTTCAGGGGAATGTAATTAACTCGGGTTGGGACCGAGAAGGGTGTCGGTGCCAAAAAGACGGGTCTCCGCCGCTCTGCAATTTGTAAGGTCTTTGCGGTTAACTACGCGTCCCTTGGTCAAACAAAAAACGACCGAAATCATTTGTTTCACGGGAATCGTTAAATTGACACTGTCCTTTAATTTGTCCGTCGGATGTTCCTCATTATCGGAGATTGGTTTTCCTCTAATCGTGTCCTTTGCGAGTCCGACGAACACGCTGCCGTGGGTACAGTTTCGCGTGCGTACGGACGAAATGAAATAATCCAACGGTTGGGAAACAAAGGGAATTGTCAGGGTTTTCTTGGAAATTATTTACTCTTTTTTACGTCCTCGTGAAGGATAACTTGGTTTTGTTTCAACAAGATTGGATTTAGTTTGAAACGAAAAATCTTTCAGAGGACGGGAAATTGGAATTTACTAAGAATGGACAGAATTACGGCAACTATTACCTCAACTAACTTTAATTAGTAATATCTGACGGTAAAAAGATGATTACTGCTACAAAGTACGCGTTTAAAAAAAACCGCATTGAAATTGTTTACAGCATTTCCTTACGGCTCTCAAAGGAAATGAACTTTTACAAAATATAGCACACATTACAGTTTTTCTTGTGAGCGACAATATCTGTAAAACTATGTTTCTGAAATAAATTTTCCAATAGCATTTCCCCCAAGTTGTACGGCTCACCAAATATTGGTAGGATTACCCAACATCGAGCGGTCTTTGAGAACTGTGCCCCAAAATATGTTGTTTTTGTTTCCGTCGCGTGACTTTTAACGCTTCCGTCACTTTTCGCAACTTTTAATGCCCCTTCACTTTTGTCATCGCTCTTCTGCGATCGTCAAAACATTATTTTTAAATCACACAAACGAACACTAAAAAAATTTAATGCAAACCGTTCAGTGAGACGGGCAGGTGGTCTTTGTCTCGCGGTCGACGCGTTCTATTTTAACGCCAAAACTGAAGATGGAATTAAAACACCGATGTAAAGACAAAGTAACTTTAAGTTGTATCACTAAAAATAGGACAATAAAAGGAAAAATATACAAAATATTGCACTTTGTCTTTAAAAATATTTAAAATTCGCACAGCTTGTGGCAATTTTGAAAATGTACTGTTACTGGATGAGGTTTGGCCTTCCTCACAATCATTCCTCTTCATTCCACCTTCCTTATTTCTTCCCGTTATCTACCTTTTTGTCTTCTTCTTTCCATTTCCTCATGTAAGAACGATATCAGTACTTACTTTAGGTATATGTAACGTGATCTAAACACCAGGACTTTACAAAAGCTATTGTGTCTTTCATTATTCAAACAAAGCTGTAAACAATTTCTGATTTTTTAAACAGTTCTTCAGAACTATAAAGTATATATTTTATTTACATTAACATGGAATGTAATGAGCATACTATTACGAGCTTAAAAGCAAACGACTTTACCGCCAATTATATGCCCTTCTAATATGATATCAGTATACATGTACTCATAAAGGCATTTAATAACATTATATAGACATACTTTAATTAAGAAACGCCTATAAAGTCAAATAAATGTAATCAACAGTAATAATTACTATTACTACTTTTTGCGGGACTGTCTATTTAACGGTATTTTAACATTGATTCTTCTTTCTATCCACTATCCTTTTTTTTCGGAGACTTTAATGAATAAACTGAATAGAACAGCAGTTGCGTGTGTACGCCATAACAGTGATTATTTATTAATGAATAATTTTTTTAGGTGAAACTAAATTGTACTCTTTATTACTTAACGCAAAAGCAAGTCAGAAATTTCTAGTATTGAAAGGGATATTTGAATAATTTTGTTGTACTGTATGTGATTAAACAGTATGTTTTTATGAGACTTTAATGCTGAATAGAACAGCAGTTGTGTGTGTACGCTTCTATGGTTGTTTAGTACATAATGTCTAATTTACCTTACCAAAAATTGTGAAGAAACAATGCTGATAAAATTCTGCAAGTAAAAAAACAAAAATCTTATTTTCAAAAGTAAGTAGTAAAATATAATTCTCTTATTCGAAAGTCCCAATAGCTATCGTTAAAATCTCGAATTATTATTGAAGGGAACGTTTTATGGTTGTGATATGTTCAATTGCCAAGGGTAAGCCGTGTCTCTACTCTCTAACCATACCGAGCCGACAAGACCCCACACAGGGTGGGTTTTAGAGACCCATCAGTTAACGGTTCGGTATGGAATTCAGTAAGGTAGTAAACCGTGGGTAAGTGAAAAAAGTAAGACCGCACCTATTTGGGGATTGAAAGAGAGGCTTGTCGGACTGATTTAATAAAAAGGTAGGTTGTATTTTAGCTGGATTGGACCAAGCTATGAAATTATTTGAATTTGATTCTTTATAATTCAATGCAAATGCACGATGGACATTAATTTAGTTATATTATCTGAAAGGATTTAGATAAGCTGAATATCATACAGTTGTTTCATAAAGCCTAACTAATTTAAGAAGGATGCTCAAACTAAATAGAACGGTAGTTGCGTTAGCATGCCTTTGTGGTTATTATTTATTATTTATGAGTAAATCAATCTTGTAAACAGAGGAGTCTAAATTGTTCTCTTTATTACTTAACGTAAAAGTGCATACGCAACTGCCAATATATAAGGGGGATCATCTTAACCACTTTGTGGTTTATGATTAAACAATACCTTTGTTTAGGAGACTTTAATGCTTAAACTGAATCGAATGTTAGTCGTTTTAACTTTATGGGGATTTATTATACATAATTTGATTAGTATGTATGCATTCCTGTTAGTATTGTAAGTGTACTCTAATCGAAATATACAATAATATTGAAGCAAGCGAACAAGAGTCAACTTTTGAAATAGATCCAAAGTAAACTAAACATTTCGGAAACTTTAATGTTTATTTCACAGAACAACAGTCGTATGTTTCCACCTTCAAGGTTTAGACATCACAGTCGATTTGAAAGCTCCAATACAATTTCAACAGTCAACTAATGACAAAATGGCGGGAGAAGCGATAATTTCACACCGAGTACATCGTAACAGTTGAATTTCCAGTAACCGAGCTGATATTATGAAATTTCCGACGTATTTTGGGAGGTATTAAAGTTGTCCGTGATGAGGCATGGGCTAACAGTTTTTCCAAGTAATTAGTCTCAGGTTAACAACCGCCTAATGATCGCCTAGCTGCAGCTCCCGGCCTTCACTCGGCTCCAAAACTGCTTTCTTTTGTCCCGAGACGAAAAGCGAATCAAGCTATGCGAAGTAAATTTAAGGTAAACTTACACGGATCGAAGTATAATCAAGACCAGGAAGTCGTACCTGTAAACAAAATAAATATGTTAATACATTGTTATTTATGGTTGCAATTATGGTTAAACTATAAAATATAAATTGATTCTACGAACTGATTTCAATACAAGTTGATTTTCAAGAACTACTGTCTTGACCACACGTTAAAGTTTCCTACATTGTGTATACAATTTTCGATGCAGTAAAAACAAAATTACTGATTGCCTTTTAAATAGCGTTTGCTATCGTAAAACTGCAAAAACTACAAAATTATTTGTCGTAAATTGCAATTTGTAACACCTGATTTTATGAAAATCTGACGCTTTTTATGTGTATGTATTTATTAAAAATGTAAGGCATTGTCTAAGAGTATTTTGATATTTTATAAACAGTCTTATCGAAACATGACCTTGGAATTTGTTTTTACCAGACAATAGGCCAATCTGCAAAGCTCATAATGTCCTTTCGCCGACTGAGTATACCACCGATTCCCCATAAGGGATGAACGTTAAACCGATTCAATTCACAATACAATGAAATAATATTTACGCACAAGAGTTCATCCGAACAATAGCAGACGGTGTCAAACAATAAACTACCGACTTAATTGCATTCGGATACTTCCTAGGCATGTTTATACCCTCCCGATGCTTTGCTACTATATGTTTTCTGTTTTTAATTAGATTTGTTTCAATGTCGTTTTGAAATATCCACACGGGACAATGCGTTTACCCAGAGTTGTTTTATCGGAGTGCGATAACAATAGGCTAAAAGAAGAGCCCGTGGGTGGGCTATGACCGAACCTCACGTGTTTTATTGCGTAGTCGACAAAAGGCACCGCGATGCCTTCACACTCTGTACCACACCCTCACACAAATTTGTACGTGTGTGATAATTGAGGGAAACGGGCAGAGCTACTGGATTATTAAGGGACTGTGTTTGTTTTGGGGCAGTCATAATTAGTAATGCGTATATTTATTTGGGAGCTCAGGACGAGTGGATTGGTCAATATGCTGAATCACGTAATAGAAAAGATTAGCTTATGTTTGCCTGTTTAAATAACGAATGTGGTAGTATTTAATTGAAATTGTGTTGAACAAAATTATTGTCAAATATCACTGGTTTGAACACACTACTACCCATCCCGAAACGGCAAGTAATTTATTAAACAGTGTTTCTGGTTATGTTTGACTACTTCGTTTGAATACTGTGATGAATTTCATTTATATTGTACTGGGGTAACTTTTCTTGTAGTCAAATATCAACAAACACTATCCCTTATAACTAATGTCTTGATCTAGAGTTGTGTCTTCAAAGAATCATTACTGTTCTGAAATAGGCCTAGTAAGCAATTATTTATTAGAGAGTACTACTTGTCAAGTTATTTCCAAATGTAAAAAGGTAAACATAACATAAGGCCTATACATAAAAAACTTCCTTGTCTCAGCATTTAAGTCTCCCAGAAATCGTTATACAGTACTGACATGGTAGTGATTTATTAGAGACTTGTCATATTTTACCTCCATAAAGTTACAATAAACGAATAATTTAATATTGTAGTTGAAACCCTGTCTTATTGTTAAATCTGCTAGTCCAAACAATTATCCATCGAGAACTACTGAATTTAGCCATTGTTAAATTATCCAAGAACAAGATACACTGAAATTGTATTAGGCTACATCATTTTAGTGAAATTAAAATTTAGAAATTATTACTTGTATTTAGTTAAAATTGGGAAACGTTACGGATTTAATTTAAATTACAGTGGAAAATCATCGCCAGTTAAGTCTCCAAGAACAAAGCCTTGCTGAAAAATTAACTTGGTAGTCATGGCCATTATACGAATTACAGCATTGGTACATCTATATTTGTGGCACATTTACTAGAACTTAATTCGTTTATTTAACTGCTTCATATTTTATAATGTTAAATTTAATTTATTAAAGAATTATCTCTCACCAACTTTCTTTAGCCATCGTTAAATTCTCCAAGAAAACGATATTCTGAAATGGTATTTCACCATTAGCAGTCGATAATTTAGAGATTATTACTTGAATTTTGTTTTCTACTTTAATAAACTACAAATTTAATTAAAATTATAGTGGACGAAATCAATCTTCAAGAACTGCTGTCTTGACCCAGTGTTAAAGTCTCCAAAAATAAACTTACTGAAAAAATAGTTTGGTAGTATCAATTACCATGGACATTATACACCGGTAGATCTATTTATGCTGTTATATAACTTTCCTCAAATTCCAAACAAATCCAGCCGAACTGCGCGAAGACATGACATCTGACATTACCTCCATTACACAAGAAAACAAGTTTAAAAGTTTTTTTTGAATCAGACTATACTAAACGCCAAAATCTTATTTACCATCTACTATTACCGCTTTGAATTACCGCTTGCTGTAGCACTTGTTAAAATTCAGTTTGAAAGGAACGTACAACGGATGTATATTGAAGAGTCTAGTCTCGAACGTTGCTAATTGTCCGATACACAAATCAAGGAAGTCTATTACAATAGCAGAAGGCTTGTGAGAGTAAATCATGGAAACGACTCAGATACCTTGTAGCCCTCCGGGAGGTTGGATTATAACACACTGGCCACCTGTGATCCATAAGTTACACAATAAATATTTACGCTAAACCTTATACTTACTAATGTAGTATAATCAAGGTTTAAAAACTATAGTAGTGTGGTGGGCGGCTGTCTGGTCAGTGGAGGCGATACCCTAGTGTCTTCCTAAGAACCTAGCTCTAACTTTGTCTGTTCTCTTTGTCTTTAGGTGAAGACATGGTTATTGATTTTACAGTATAAATGATTGAGTGTTTATGGTGTAATCATAATTTCTTAGACTTACTTTTCAATCTCATTCATTGTATTCCGTATAACAAGTTAATGCAACTAAAGTCTATATTTCGATAATGTTAAATTTTTCACTGAAAAAAACTGAGCCAATATTTAACATGTACAGTAATACAAATATTAATAGGCGGTTACATTTGCATAATAAGATAAAAATACTTTTCGTAGGGTATTACTTTTTTAATTACAGTACTTCTTTCAGACTAAAAGAGTTGCAAAGAAATACAAACGCAAAGTACAGATAAGTTTTAAAATAAAATTAAGATTTTCTTCAGATTTAAATTATTTATAATCAAATCGTTGCCATTCTATAAGTATTTATTTGGATAGAATACTACTAAAATAAAAATGCAATTCAATATTTAGTTTTTGCTTGACGTAACGTAATTATGAAGTTCTAAACTCAGATAAGTTTCCGGCCACGCTTTATAACATTTGTAACAATGCTAATACATTTTATTTACTTTTATACTATAATATAAAATCAAATGATTTATATTCAGAGACTTATACACGGGGTCAAAATTGTAGTCCAGAGATAATACTTCTTAAATGTAAATGTAATCTAACGTTTAGTTTTGCTTAACGTAATTATTTAGAATTAAACTTAGGTAAGTTTTACAGCCACTCTTAATAACTTGAATTATAACAATGCTAATATATTTTATTCATATTTTTATGCATTTAATATGTATAAAATCAAATTGTTTATATTCAGAGACTTTAACACGGTGTCAAGACAGTAGTCGAGAGATAATACTACTTAAATATAAATGCAATCTAACGTTTAGTTTTTGCTTAACGTTTTCAGTGTATGTCAATATTAACCGCAGGATGGGAGGTGATAAGTCAATGGCACATCTGGGGTCGAACCTAGACAGCACGAAGAGCATATGAAAGTCGCAGAGGAATCTCCACACCTTTGAAGTTTTTATAAACTTACTTTACGTTAAACGGTTAAACGAATGTAATAGTGCGAACATAATAGTCAAGAATATAAATGAATAAGTAAATATAATACACAAAAGAACTTAAGAAAACAAAGTTGCACCGCGTACATAGGCTATTTATGTATCAGACTATGGCCAAGGTTTCATTTCGCGTTATGAGCGCCATCTTGCAAACTACTTATGAACTAGTACCCAAGGTACTATTCATTTTAAGTCACATATAGCAACTTTATGTAAGCTAACTCGAGTTGTACTATTAAGAATAATTGAAAAGCCGTCAGCAAAGCAGTAGTTTGCGAATATAAATGGCCGCCAATCCGTAGAAGTGTGCGGAGGTACGGTTAATGAATAATGCGAACATGGGCATTTCCTATTCATCGTTGCATGTAAAGTAAACTAAGACGATCGTGTAAATTATTGCAATATATTATTATTACTCAGTCGCTACGCTCCCTAGGATGTCTGCGAGTACGGCTTACGATAAGTTACATTTCAACCAATTCAAGAACAATCGGCAGGTCGGTATAGCAAGGTTGCAAGACCGCCTACGCTATTCTGAAGTTACTTGTTTATACTTAGGCCTACTTTCGTTTCGTCTTCGCTTACGAGAAATCAATAGAAAAGGACAAGGTTTAAACAGGTGGTTCGCGGTAACTTTATGGAGTTTGAGTTTTCCCATAAACGTTAAAGAGCTTATTTTAACTATTAAAACATAAAACGTTTTAGTTAGTTTTAATATCTGGCTCTTTTTGTCCAAGATTTATATATGCCTATAGCGATTTGTGCTTCAGCATTGTTTGACCAAACTTTTCTTACTACTTCAGTTTAGCGACTTTAACTCATGGTCAAAACGCAGTTCTTGAAATATCATGTATTATCATGAAGAACGACATAACACCAGAACAATCAACATCAGGAGATGAATTTTAAAATACCATTTGCAAGATACACAAGTTTAAATTAAACTTATTGCAAAACGTGGAAGGTATGAATAAATTGGAACAGATTTAAAACGTATATTCATAATATTTTAATTGTGTGTATTAAAATAATTACTTGTAATAATTTTTGGAGACTTCAACACTGGGTCAAGAAAGCAGTTAACTTGACAGATAATATTATGTTTAAATCAGGGCTATTTTGTAACTTACCTAGCCTTATTTTATTTATAGAAATCGTATTAATTAGTTGATTAAATAAAAAATTTAATAGTTTATACAGATGGCATATTTTGTCAAAACTATCAATTACAATATATAGGCCTAAAAACAACTAAATTTGGTGGAGTTTACAAATCCTCGACCATTAGGCAGATAGGATAGAGTTGTACTAGAAGCTGTTCATGTATCATCAAAATAAACTGGAACAGTCAGACGTGTACAGAAAATAGTTTTACTAAGTAGACGACTCATATATATATGAGTAGCTCATATAGACGACTAAGATTTAAAACAAATTAAATTACAAAAGGACAACTACCATTAAATAAATTGCCCACATAAAACAAACGTAAAACTTACGTTCGAAGGAGACAAAGGACATTTTGGAATTCCAGTTTGTAAGTCCATTACAGTCATGGAAGCAAGATTTGATTGTAATAACATACTGTGGGCTCGTTAGGTCCGGACCCAGTCTGCCCACTTCCATCTCACCGATACACTTTTTGCTTATTAGTTGTCATTCCAACTATACCTTTTTTCCTTTCTATTTTTTATACTTCCTTTCTCCCCTTAAACTTAAACAAATTACGGATTACCTTCAGAGTGGTGTCTTGGTTGGTCAGCCCCATTAATACCTTACATAGGCCTATTCTCACCTCACATGGTTAGTAAATAACAGACTGTAAGGTTAGAAAGACAATGATAAAGCTTTACTTTCCGAATTCTCGTTCTAAATTCTTCCAGTACTGAAAAAATAGTTTAAAATAGGGTTTGCTTTAAAAAAATGTTATGTTATACTGGTAAAACATTGCATAAAATGTAAGCACATAAAATTTAAACTCAAAATCTTAACAGTTTATAAAACCATCATTACTTTTTTAATATGCAAAATGGTCAACAGACGACCATACTTATTTATAAGTTTTGCGTATTTGTATCTATATTATCAGCTCTTGAAAGATTGCCTTGAAATTAGAATCACCTGTAGATCGATTTTGTAAGGGGATAAGAGATAAAGAAAATAATTATAGTAGTATTTAGACGGAGGGGGATTAAAATTAACCAATTATATATTTTCCTACTCCTATTTTTTACTTGGATAGTTTGTTTATTCACAAAGTGTAACAGAACTTAATTCGGTTAAAGCGATTTATTAAAGACTTTAACACGGGTTCAAAACAGTGTGGCTTCAGATATTGGAGTCAAAGTATGACCTGACGCAAAAACTAACGCAATAAAGCGATTTCTTGGTGACTTTAACACGGAGATAAAACAGTAGTT
>JAGFPH010000484.1:305472-327649 GCA_018207615.1 Philaenus spumarius
ACCCCTGAGAATATAAGTTATGTTATTTAAATACGTAAAACTATAAATTTTGGAAATTTCCGTAGGAACTCCACTTAGAGTTCTAAACATAAAGCGAAATAATTCACGTTTATACAGAAAATCTAAGGTTATACAGTATTCTTAAAAACAAAATAAAATGTAATCAAAACGTGAGGTTGAAAAAAAAGTCATTGCCGTCAGACCGCAATATCAACAACATATAGGCTAAATCTTACGTGTTATTTAAGTTTGAAGGAAAAAACAATAAAGCAGGGAAAGTCGGGATCTTGTAAAAAGTAGGTGAACATTATTTTATATCATTGAGTCCACCGATGAAAAAAAACTGATTCTTTCTTTGCTCCTACTTGCTGTAACACAAGCCGTTGAACCAATTTTCTGGATTTTACTACAGCAATATGGTAAAAGTACAAACTATAACTAATTTGTTATTTTGCAGGAGTGATTACAACTGTGATTATCAAAGCTCGTGCATCACTGAAGATGGCGACGTTTTCGTTGAAACACGTTTGAGTAAACGCATTACATGCGAAAATCTGTGGTCAAGTTATATTCCATCAAGTTCAACTTAAATACGATAGCAGAGCTAAATAAACAACAAAACGTACAAAAATAGTCTTTTCCATCCACCTTTTCATATTTTAAATGTAACAATCACTTTACTACATACATACGCCGTCGTCATTCATGCTTACCAGGTTTAAACAGCAATAAACGAGTCACTTCCATTCAAAAGCACGGCAAAGTCGAAAATTTACGATCGGGTTTGATTACAACCTCCCCCCCGCCAACCCTTGCTCGTAAGTCATCGGCTGCACTTTGCATATCGAACAATATACGCCCTCTATCGGCACGAATGTTACTGAGTTATTTCAAGTTAGTTTTGGTAGAATTGAAAATAGCAATTTCCGACAAATCGGTGATTATCGGTTTTAATTTTATTGTACGATCATGATTATGGATTTGTTTTTATATAACGGGCGATCTTTTGTCGAAAATAAAGCAAACTCTCATAGTTATCTCAAAAATAATTGATTTAATATCAATTACCGTTTTATTTTAATAATTACCGTCTAATGTAGATATTGGTGTAATAATTCTGTAGAAAATTATATACAATAACAATTTTTTTTTAAATTATAAAGTGTAAAAGTGATGTGTATTAAACTGCAGATCCATAGCAAGAAAGGACACAGTTTATTTGCAATTCAAATATGTTCTTATTGAACAAAATCACTTGGTAAAACGCAGTTATAGAGGGTGAATTTGATAACAAATAAAATCATTTTTCTTCATATGCATTATTTATTTATAAAGTAGGTGAATGACATTACTCCTAAGAATAATACTACTATAAAGTACTTCGAAAGACAATTATAAGCTGTACAATAAGAAAAACAATCACTAGGTAAACGTCACATTAACCGTCAAAAACTGAAATATATTTTCTTCCAAAACGTTTATTATTATAAAGTAGGCGAAAATTCATCCAGTTCAACAATAAAAAACGCACTTGATAATAAAAATTCAAGTAGGTGAATTTGACAAAAAAGTAAAATTTATTACTATAAAGTAGGCGAGATCCCTTCGCAAAAGTACAAGAAAACATCGCTCGGGGAAAAAACTATTTAAGTTGGTGAGTTTGACAAAAAGTAATGTATTACTATAAAGTAGGCGAAAAGACTCGTCCGTTATTATTAAAGAAACAAACACCACACTCCAACATTCCTCGCGTTGTCTGAAGAAATATAAGCAACAACACAACAACAAGAAAAAATCCCATTAAAAGAAAACTGGAAAAGTACCAAGATTAGAAGCTACGGATACCGTAATGGTCGGGCGAAATTAAGCAGGTACCGCTGCGGTTTTGCTAGTTCGCTCTTTCTCAATTTGCGCAAAATCCAATCCGCGGCCGCGCTAATGGCGGTGGCACAAGTTTCAGATACTAAGGCGTAAAGTTCATAGCATTCTTGTGGTTTAACAATTTGTGTGTTGTACTTGGGTATACTCGGGAGCGGATCCGGGAGAGCTTCTGAATAATGTTCAGTAAATAATTTGTTAAGGAGTTGGAAGAGTGTTTTTGTACGTTTAAATCGTAGTAGAGATCCATCGATGGTGTCGTTTGATGATTTATAACATAACTTCCTTAAAAACTGGCCCAATTATGACTCAACTGTTATTTCAGACTTAACTCATAGTGACATTTTTGTCGCTAAGCGTTGTAACAAACGGATGCAGCAAGGGCGTGGCGGAGTTTTTGAATTGAACAATTATTCAGACGATGTAAGCTTAATCAATTGTAAAGGGTATGTACTACCTAGAATAACTTAGTCTCCTTTATTAAGGTAAACCCATTCGTTTTTCGGCAACCTAACTTGTCACGGATGTATTCAAGAGCTGAATAAAAATTATTGCTATTTGCCTAATTGGGACAGTTAAAGCACATCTTTCTTTTTCTATTTACAAAAGGAAAGTACCTTGTGCAACATTTGTACTACATAAATAATACACTACTGTAACACACAGACGGAGGGACTATAGTGTTACGTCCTCACCTTTCACCATTATTTAGAATTGTTTTATAAAAATCAATTTTAAGTTATTCACCTAACTTCGTTCTTACACCAGTATTAAAGTCTCTTAAATTATTTTTTGCATTTTCGTATATTTAACAATCTACCATTTAAATTATTAAATAGGTTAAGTTCTCATTAATGTGAGTACGGTGCCTTAGCATGATAATAAACAAAATCAAACCGCATTAGTTATTATAAAACGTTTGAAACTAATTTTGTATTCATAAGAAATCGTTTGGCCAATCGTAATTAAAGTAGGTGAATTATAAAAAGATTTGTATAACTTAAACTTTAAGTAGGTGAAATACATCTTTATTACTAAAGAAACAAACATCACTCGCCTACTTAAAAAACAATAACGTAAGCCAATTGCGTCTAACCGATGCGTTCATTTAAAACACTTACCGCTACCTTTATAAATCAATAACGGATGAAGACCTTCAAAATAAATATTTTCTCGTCGGCCGGCCCGAGGCTAACTCCAATCTATCAATATCCCATTCTGCGCAGAATCAAGTGTTAGGGGAAGAGTTTATACCGGTAGCCGCAACGTAATCTGATGGAATCAGGTGTATTAGCATAACCTAACCTCACTCTTGGTGTTTTGACAGTCTTAACACCGTCTACAGTGATGACAGCAGAGTTTATGTCGTTTGGGAAGAGTTTTGGGTCTCTGTCGTTGGTCAAATTGGATTCAATTTACTTGTAATTAGTGTTAAACTATTGTGACGAAATATAGTATTTGAAAGTGACTTTTAAAGGTTACAGTGTACAGCTTCTATCTGAGGATGATTATCATCGAAACGTCTTGTAGGAGTAATAACATATTGTTTATTATACAAGGTAATACACGTTTTCCTTTCGTTATTAAATTCCACAAAGTGGAATGTTTTGATTTAATCAGAGTGTTTGGTTTATTTTAATTCACAAAAAAATAGCTTTTGTACTTTGAAGGATCTTTTTTTTACGCCAAAATTAGAGGATTTTTAATACTGTTTTATATAAAAAAAAACTCTTTTTATCCATCGATAGTTGGTTGAGGGTTATTTGTTTCCCCTCTGGTAAGTAATTCATTTTAGAAATACTGTGTTAGTTTTGACTCAGAGGCGTTAAAGTCTCCGTTAAATTACAAATCAGAATATCTTTTGCCTGTGTAGGACGATCGTTTTCTTCTTGCAACGTCTACGGCATCCCCTACGTCTATCCCTTACGTATGGGGTTCAACTAGGCCGCGTCCGACATCGACTGCAAACCTGCGAGTTTTCATCCGTTAATCTACGACCGTCCTGTCAATATCCAAAACCGTTACAACGTTTTTTATCACCGCCGTTTCATTGCATTACGTACAAGATAATTTCCCAACGTGTAAGTCGCTGAAACAAGGTTTTTGTCAAGTACTAATCCCAAGTAAAGGTCAAATGTCGCCGCCATGTGAAAGATCATTAACGGTTAACATTACAAGAGTAACCTCTTTGATAGCCTCGGTTTATGTCCTCTGTTTACTTTGGGAAGAAAGCTGTGTTAATGGCCTCGGTACTCGAAGTCTTAAGAGGTCTCCAAAGTTGAAAAATAGTTAGCCCAATTTTCCCTATTATTGGGCGTCCATTTTCTGAACCAAAACTGTTTGATTACACAGGGTGTACCACGGAGAAACATCAGAGCTTGTTCGACTGCTGAACCGATTGAGTTGAAATTTTGCACGTTACTCATCAATGTAAAAACCTATTTTGACAAAAACAATCTTTTTTCCGAATAATCTGTTTCAAAATGGCGGCTATTTAAACATTTTAAATGAAAATAAATCAAAAACAGTAAATCTAGTAAAAAAATAAAACATAATGGTAGACCGTTTAATTTCCTATCGAAAAACGATAAATGAGTATAAATGGGAGATGCAAATGGGCCACCATTGGTAGGCCTATCTTATAAACTATAAATCTATATATAGACCGTATAGACAATCTATAGAGACAATATAGACCGTCCCTTGTAAATGGCCGATATTTTCCAATACGATGGCCAACTTGAAAATTTCTTATGGAACACCGTATATTTTATGGCCTGTCGGACATTACATGTCATTTTAAGACACTTTGGTTCTGGTGTTTCCCCCGCCCTCCCCTAACCGAAAGGAAGGTTTTTCCGTATGCAATCGATTCGAACCAATGAAAACGCTCTTAAGAGGAATAAAGCATTGTTTAGTCAAATTACGTTTCCTAAGCAACTTACACGTTTTTCTCGTTGCTTTTGTAAAAAAACATAATTCAGAGGAATTATGAGACAAAATAAAATATATGAAAAATTAAGTGTTGGTTCACTGTCATGTTTCAAATGCAAATATTATTAACGTCTCGTGAAAATAAAAGACTGTGTATAAAGTCTAGTATGACATAATAAATACGTTGAAAACTCTGCTTTCAAATAAGAACTTGGTAACAAACAGAGTGGTTTGGTAAAAAGGAATTTGAAACAGTGAGAACCAAGAGATAAATTAGTTGGTTATGAAAAATCAACGGAAATAATATAAGTATTATAAAATTTCGCCATTTTTAAAATGTAAATAGTAAAGTTTTAGACCTTAATAACTGATAAAAAATAACATAAACATCGAAATTTAAACTCATAATCTTATCGTTAAAACAAATAAAAAATGGCCGACAGGAAAAAAACGAGCGTTTCCGTACCTGCGTTGAAGTCACCCGAGTATTAATAGCCACAACCTGTTACCACGGTATTAAAGCTACATTTTATCAGTCTATGAAAACCGATACGATTTTTCTTCTCTAAGCATAAACGTTTACAGTATGGATATTTACATGTTCGTAAAAGAGTGCAAACGAAGCGAGCGGAACGTGGTAAATCGGAATCGAGGCCCGGACGCTTCTATTTTCGAACTAGGCTATACCGTGTTCCGTACAAACTAGTGTTATCCCGCCCCGGCCTACGCACGTCTCACGCCTCCGAACGCCGTACCGGACAATTACCAATATATACGTAACGTATCCTAGGACATCGCGGTCCTGTGTCCACAGCCACGCCTATCATCCCGGTGGTCACAGGTTCATTAAACACCTGATAACGAATACCACACGCAGTCCGACCAATTAATTACCTAACATCCACCGCAATTAAAACTCGACTTCGGATTGGCAAGTGTTCAAAATTCGGTGTTTAGCCAATTTTTGAACGTGTATAGGGATTAGGTTTTTTTGTTTGCGGACCGATGTTTTCAGAACGGCCGGTCGGAAACGAATCTTTACCGGAAATCCAATTCGAGTTAAAAGTTGGAAACCGTCGGATCGAGTAAATGTTTTAGCGACCGATGAAGACGGGGTAAATGGAACGAAATAGGGACCGAGATTAAGAATGCGACAGACCATGTGCATGTGTTTGATGTTTAAATATACTAGGAAGACTTATGCGTGCTTCGCACGCCAACACCTTACGACAAACCAATGAATTTTCATCAGAACTAATTCAAATCCAAAAACCTAAATCTAAAACATCTAGATCAGAACCTCAAATCTAAAACACTAAATAGTATTAAATTGTTAGTTTCGATTATTAGAGAATGTCCATATCAAATACGAGCTATTTGCAGCGACTCTTAAGGTAAGATCCAAGGTCGGGAGTATTAAATGAGCCCCGTCTAAAGAACACGGTTTCGGGTGTCATTAAAAACTGTACCCATACATAATTTGTGTTCGCACTCCAACGGCCGCATTTGAACGTCCGAATTGGTTCTATAAGTCACTCGGTCGAGGTCGTTAGGCAAAAAATCCAACAACCGGAACCATTCCACCCTAAAATAGTCAAAATCATATTTTCTACCATTTTTTTCTTATTCAATATGTTTTTCTGAAGAGATTGATATATAATAAGCAGAGAAAATGTTATTCTAACCCATTCAAATCTAACCTTATTAGATCCAATATGTTCATTCGCTCTCCTACTTTAATTAAAGACGGTATTTAAGACAAATATACAAATAAAAAGTAAGCTAAAATTTAAGTTTTAAAACACACACCCGCACACGTTCTACATGCCTTACATTAAGTTAGCTATTGTAACATGAAACAACCTATTTTCACCACATGTTCAAGATCTTCAATAACGCCCGTATCCTTCAAGATCTTCTAATGTATCCACGTTATTTATTTCTTCACGAAGATCCGCGATGGTTCATTCCAGAAGATGCTTCCCTTTATATTTCTCCACACATAATTTTGCCAGAGGGTGAACGGTCGTAGTGGGTAATCAGGCGGTTGCCAAGCTTTCTTCTAAACAAAGTTGTAGTGGTAGTAAAAGCGTGTGACTGGCGACGTTATCTCGTATATTGGACAACATTCACAACATTTCGGCTCTCTAGTTTGTAGGAAGTTAGTGGAATTGTATAGGCCTAGTTGTTGTTACCCTATTTCAACACCCTTGACGGTAGTGACCAAAATTCGATAAGGTTACTTTATCTATGTAATATTTATGAAATTAATATACTAAAATTCAGCTCTCTAGCTTCAACAGAAGTAAAACAATGAATTTATTGTTTTAAGGGTTTTTACCTTCGTTTGCACCCCTTAAACGCAAATGTTTTTATGTATCACGTAAGAATTGTGCAAATTAAAGGTGTATTGTTTTAGCGTGGTTACCGTATTTTAACCTATTAAAAGTAAATAATCGAAATAATTTTGACGGCGTTAGGTCCCTTTTAATTAAGTAAAATTTGGTCAATATCCACGGTCTTAGGTGCGATGCAAACACATGTATGATACCAATTGAATCTTAACCGCATATTTGTATTCTTTATACGCGTTACGGCAAGACGTTTTTACAGATCGCAAGTGCTAATCTATAATTCGTTCTATTTCCTGTTATTTCCTCGATCGCCTCAAATTAAGCGAGCCAACTAAAACAACTTGCCCGAAGGTGGCACAGCCCTAACTTTAATCGCGTGTAATTTACTAACTACCCTTCAGCCAAACAGTAAGGGGGTGTTTAAATAATCGCTCTTCTTCCGGTCTCCTTTGTAAATTACCTGAAGATAATGCTCCGCTGCCTTCATTATTGACTCGTTTGCAACAGGTGACGTCGGGCCTAATATAGTTGTACAAATAGGGGAGTTTAAGTTTGGGGAAGTAGATTAGAATAAAATGTATGTAAAGGCAGAGACGGTCGACGCCTTTGTTGCGGATGCAATAAGGGTGACTTATCCGCACGTAATCTCTGTCCAATTTATTTCACCATCCCAGTAAGGTGCTTACTTGATAGCGTTCGACTGTACCCTGATGTTATTTCTTCTAAGATTGCACGATTGTTTTTAAGAAAGATTTGTAGAGAAATATTAATGTTATAACATATCTCAAACTTCGAAAGTACCGTTAACCTGAAAGAGACTTTAACGATGGGATAGAACAGCAAACCGGTAACCATTTTTATAGGCTATGATAAAAAGTAATTTTTTTAGTAAAGTTAACTTCAACTAGTGAGAAGAAATTAAAATACATACAAGGTGAATCTGTAATGCGCTAAGATATGTTAAACACTCTTCTTTACAGCCGTTTTTCCTTTATAAAAAATCATTTATATTCCTAGAACTTCTTAACCGATTTAGTTGAAACTTTGCACGTTACTTTTTAATGTAAATTCCTAGTTTGGGAAAGAAAATCGACTTGTTCCAATGATAATAATTCGACCACGCAGCTGAATTGCTGATGTGAGTTGAGCGAATTTCCAAAATCAAATTTTGTATTTTAGGGTTTCAACCAACTATTTGGGAAAATAGTCTACTCACGAGAGCTCTGAATAGCTGCCGGGTGAACAAAATATATTAAGGCCTAGTGGAATTTGCGTCCACCTCAGTCCCCAGGCCTGGCTTCGCAAGTTAAAAAATGCGCGTTTCTTTTACGGTATTTTATGTTTTTATCGGTTTTGGGAGAACCAGACGTGCTACAAGGTCCTGTAAAATATAAAATGTGCAGAATAATCCCCCAAGTATATTTTTTTTATAAAACTCCAAAACCCGTTTCATACCAGTACGAAGAATCTCAAAAAGTTGTTACTTGCGGAAGTGGGCACTCCGCCATAAAACTGATTTATTTAGTTTTTCAAGCTATCACAACCATATTTTTTTTAAGAGTTGGTATAGTTAGAATTAAATTTCGTCACATTTTCAAGTCCTTAGACCCTTCACCCCCTCGGAGAAGGGGGGGGGGCTTTTTCATAAAAAACAAGCATTTACTACAGCATGCCTAACTCAAGAACTATGAAAGATAGGTTCAAAGTTTTTTTTTTTTACTTTAAAGGGGACATTGTCTGTAACGGCATGGAATTGCTATTTTTTTAAATAATTTTAGAAAAAATAACTTAATTTGTTTATTAAAATATTTTTAAAACTAAAAATTAATTATGCCTTACTAGGCCTACCTGACCAGTTTCAAATACTGTTTTACCGTATAACATTTTGGCCATATTGTATAATTTAAAAACTAACTCTCTTCTAAAAATAAAAAAATCCCCGTCCTAATCAATCGACATTCCCGTGAAAATAACATGGTATAAAATAATCTGTTTGCATTTGCTTCCCGCGAGTTGCCGCGAGGGTGGTGAGCGAAGCGAGCATGGGCGAGGCACTCTAGTTTTTTTATGTAAACACCTCTTGAACTCGTTTTGAAATTTAGCACTCTTTAGGGTCTACATATTCTGCGTGGAGTCTATTAAAATAATGTCGTACCTCTAATATATAGGGCGTTTAGTTTCTCCTTTGTCGTGTAAAAATTGTAGACTACATTCCTCTTGAAGTGCAAGTATTACTTTGGCAATTTTCCTGTTTTAGTGTACGTAAAATAACTCTAAAGGTATATAGTGAGAAAATTCTAAACTCTGTGTTTTATAATAATAGCCTATTCTCGGAGACCACTGATAAAAATTATCCCCAGAGCCTTTTTCCGCAGCACCAGAATTGTATTAGTATTATTACATCGACAGACGTAACGTATTCAAATAGGAATATTTCCACAAAAGTCGCATCCATACATTGATTGTAAACGGAATCCCATTAATCAGTCAAAGAACTTACCAAACGTATGTAAGCATTCGTTCGGTCTTCGATTCTATTTACTGTTTTCCCCCTTGTAACGTCTATTCCTTAATAGTTGAGAGAGACGGAGAGGTTTAAGTGTTTGTCTCCGTCTCTCTCGCACTTACACGGTGAAACCAGTTTTGTACGTGTAAAGAATACGCAGCGCTGGAAGGAAGATTGCCCCCACAAGCACACTGAAATCTTACTAGTAAAATGATTCAGTAGTAATTACTGGACAGTTGGCGTCGGAGAGCTTTAAGACCACAACAGGAATGTCCTCGGACACCATCGACTAGCCCAGTTATTGGTAAATACAGATGTTCACCACTGGTGCTAATACATTCTCCAAAATAAATAAAACGGTTCAAGGTAATCATTTAATGTGCTTTTCGAGTTTGATTCATTCCAAAGCTGTATTTTTGTTTCTAATAAACCGATTTTGAATGAGAAAAATACACGATTGGATATCACATTTATTAATGTGTATATTAAGTTGAGTTGTGTCTGCAACAAATAAACTGTATTATTATAAGAGTTTGGTTAAGGGGTTGAACGTTTAACCATTAATTAGTTTGAAAGGTTCAACATCCACAGGAACAAAGCGTAGGCAATAATTAATTTGCAAGTCCAATTAAGCTGGACACTGTTTTACTATTACCTTTGTTCGATAGTTTGGACAGTTAAACCACTCCATCTACATAAATATAAAAGCGAAATACCACTGACTCACTCATCACGATTTCTCAAAAAGTACAGAACGGATTGAAATGAAATTTGGTATGTAGCTTCCTCTAGGGCCATAGGTGCTCACTAAGAAAGGGTTTGAAAAAATTCGAAATTTTAGGGGGGATTTGGGGGGATCAAATTTATTAAATCACGATTTCTTCAAAACTACCGAACGGATTGAAATGAAATTTGGTATGTAGCTTCCTCTAGGGCCATAAGTATTCACTAAAAAAGGGTTTTAAAAAATTGGAAATTTTAGGAGGGTTTGGGGGGTAAAAATTACAAAATCACGATTTCTGCAAAATTAACGAACAGATTGGAATGAAATTTGGTATGTAGCTTCCTCTAGGGCCATAGGCGCTCGCTAAGAAAGGGTTTCAAAAAATTCTAAATTTTAGGGGGGTTTGGGGAATCAAATTTATTAAATCACGATTTCTTCAAAACTACCGAACGGATTGGAATGCAATTTGGTATGTAGCTTCCTCTATGGTCATAGGTGCTTACTAAGAAAGGGTTTGAAAAAATTCGAAATTTTAGGGGGGATTTGGGGGGATCAAATTTATTAAATCACGATTTCTTCAAAACTACCGAACGGATTGGAATGCAATTTGGTATGTAGCTTCCTCTATGGTCATAGGTGCTCACTAAGAAAGGGTATGAACAATTTCGAAATTTTAGGAGAGGTTTGGGGGATCAAAGTTACTAAAATCATAATTTCAGATCTTTTATTATTATGACAATAGTGCTTTTATTATTTAAGATCTATATATATATATATATATAAGCCAAATACCACTGACTGACTGAACACTTAAAAAGAATACAATTACGTTAAAAAGACTGAAAATACCAACCACCACGGGCAACGCCGTACGTGTCAGCTAGTAGGAAATAAATAGTGCTACAAAAATTTACTCTTGGAGGTTTTTATAAAAAATACACGCTTTATGAGTTATAATAATTTAAAATCTTTAGTTGGCCCCCATTTTGAAACTGATTATTTAAAACGTTAGTTGTTTTTGTCAAACTAGGTCTTAGCGTTAAGGATAAACTTGGAAAATTTCAACTCAATCGGTTAAAGAATTATAAATTATGTATTACAAAACGGCAAGCTGGTAAAAGACGTGTTTCCGAACGTGTGTGTATATGAAATTAATGTTTTTCATTATTTTTACCAGCGGAACAAGCCCTGGAAGTTTCTCCGGGATACACCCTGTACATACATTTTGTTATTTTAATTTCTTCTCACAAGATTAGGTTGACTTTACTCAAACTTTATGTTTTACCATAACCTATATTATGTACAACTGGATACCGATTGCTGTTTTATCCGACCGTTAAAGTCTCTTTCATTGTTAATAGTAGCCTACTTTCAATTTGAGATATGTTGTACCATTGATATTTCACTATAAATCTTTCTTTAAAAGAAACGTGCTACAGGAAAGAAATAACACCAGGTGAACGCCATCAGTTACGCCCATTTGTTTGGGTTGCCTCTACGTTGTCGCGACTGAGCACCCAAACTACTCAGGAATTTATGTTGTCTGTTAAAATGTAAGTAGTTTATTATATAATAAGAGAAATTTGTTTTTTAAGAACTTGTCAGCTTCGGTTTCAGTATAGGGACATCGTAAGAGTATCGGATGATTGGAATAAAGGTAAGCAATTGCTTTTACTTACGACTTTTAAACAAACTACTATTCAGGTGATTACAAATTTTATCAAATGCTTATTGCATAAGCAAACATTACCCTGCTCAGCAAATGCTAGCTTTTCTACAAGTAATTGCTTATTAAATTTTACTTATAATCTTCAGCGATTTACTAATAACATTCCAAGCATGGGAAGAAAATGTTATTATATGTTCAGATCTTTCTCATATTTGTAGTCTGCAACAGAAAGCAGTATGGTGGCCGTAAGGTGTGCACAGATGAGCTGGTGTGTACGCAGGGTTATAGCGCACTATTCCAGTAAATTGTCCATCAAAATATCTAAATATTCAAAAAAAAAAAATAACAATAAACCTCTATTAAAATGAATAAAGTCCTACAAACAGACGAAAATACAAACAGAAATCATCCATTACATCAGAAATGCATCAGAGCCTTACAATACGTTCCCTTCGGTACTAACCTCAACCATTAAGCTGTTAGTACCGATTCTAAATGTGTATAAAAACAAGCCATCTCCACCCACAATACACGCCAAGTCGTACATGCATTAGAAATAGTTAAACTTACTAATTATGCGATCAGATTAGATAAGATTACTTCCAATATAACTAGGCACAGAAGGTAGTAGTACTACAAGTACACTTTAGTACTAATTAATAAGTACTAAGTGGTGATCTTTCATACTGCGCCGTGCTTTGTTTTAACATGTATGAGTTTGAATACACGCGTTCAGTTATGATGAATATAATATTCTAATAAAAGGTGGCAACGTTTGTGCGTTTGCCGGAGACAATTAAGAAAATACTGGAACTGTTTAAAAAATCTACCACTGGTGGACAATAATCCTTTTTGAGTAAAATAGGCTCTTTTTCAGAAGATAATTGTGGACCCATGCGTGCTTCGCACGCCAACCCTTCCTATTTCCACACACATATTGTACGAGTGTCTTTTTAATATAAACACTATTTTATAAACAGTTAGCTGTATAATTTTCTGTCCAATTACATACGCCAGCTGGACCGTTGAAAATAAATAAATTACGGATATTTCTCAAGAGTCCTTTTAAGGGTCGGCTCTAGCTGTCGGCCATGTTGGCTGACACTCCATAAGACCAATATTAAATTAAAATCCAAATTTTTCCTTTATTTTTGATCGGAAAATTATAAACGATATGTCATTTTAAAGCTATGGTCAATATGCATGCAAATGGCTTTTTAAAAATTAAGAAAAATATTTTGTTTATTATTTTTATTAACAATTTAAAACATTGATTTTTAATATTTTTTGATGTTGTCACTATTAATTATAGCGAAAAACTACCAAGCCATTTGCCTGAAGAATTTCGTCCCCAAGATATTGGTATTTTTTTTAAAACCCTATTTGAACAATTGCGGGTTTTAAATGGATTTAGGCTGAGCAATGTCCGTGTAACCTACCGCCGCTATAAGGTGATTTTAAATATTTTTTACGTTGTAACTATTAATTAGAGCGAAAAATTACCAAGCCATTCAGATGAAGAATTTTGTCCCCAAGAGTTTGGTATTTTTAAAAAAACGCTATTTGAATAATTGCGGGTTTTAAATGGATTTAGGATGAGCAATGTCCGCGTAACCTACCGCCGCTATAGGGAGTCGCAGGTTGCTTCTGTTTTACTAGAGCCGACCCTTAAATCAGAACTTTACACGTCTGAAGGTACGGAACCCTAGGTATACTAGTCAAACTATCCAATTTATTTCATATTTCCGAAAACAGTTGAATCGATTATTATTAATTCAGTTTAAACAAAACAGCAACTTCGTGCAGCAATTAATGAAATAGTGTGCACATTACTCTCCTACTTTAAAAACATATTGTATACACAACTCTCCTACTTTAAAACATACTGAGTACGTTACTCTCCTACTTTAACCCTTAACTGGTATCCTGGGGTGTTTCAACACCCCACGATTTAAATTTTCTTAATTTTATATATTTCTTTTCAATTTATTTTATTTTTGATTCAGGTATTCTTCTAAAATAGAAAACGGAATTAGAGTGTGAAAGAAAAATATTGAAAACATTTGTTCAGTTTTTGTATATAACGTTTTTGGTGTCGTATTTGATTTTGGGTGGAGGGGTGGATTTTTATTTGAAGGTATAAATATAAATTTTTTATAAAATTCAATAGCGCCTTTAATTATGTAATAAGTATTATTTATTACGTCCTAAAAAATGTATAGTAAAATTAAAACAAAATATTGAGTCAAGTTATGCATTTTATTTTAAAATTTGACGTTATTTTTTATTTAATTTATTTTTAACCTATTTTTTATCATTTAGAATTTATGTACTAGACACACGTACAAATTCATATTAAGTGTTTTCATAAAATGTTGCGTCTTACTTACGATTCTTTTGCACATTTGTAAGTTGGGGTGCCCAGAGACCCCCAGGATACCAGTTAAGTGCTTCAAAAGTAAGGATCTAGTTAAGGGTTCAAAACATATAGTGAACGTAACTCTCCTACTTTAACGGATGTTGTGTACGTAACTCTCCCACTTCAACTAGTGCCGATGCTCTCGTTGCGAAGCGGGTTGCGTTCACCCCGGCAGTTTAGTATAGAGTCGTGGCCGTGGTTTCGTCTCAAAGACGTGGGAACTGTACAATAATTACTCCGTCTTAATGCCCGTGCACAGGTCGTGCACTGACTTACCTTCAAATAACAAAAACAACTATTCTTTTATTGCCGATGTTGTCCTTTCGGATTCTTTCAGCTTCGATTAGTCGTACGGTACAATGTCCGCGATGAGTCTCCGTAATTCTGGAAAATTTCAGCGCATGCGTTAACTCGGATGACGAAAGCACTTATTACTTCCTGCGAGTCGGAGTTTACTTGCCGGCACCATTGAGAGTACACGTAAGTACAGTTTACACTACAGTTTGAAAATGTGAGTGATTGTCGAGAAAATGTTTTTTTGATTTGAAAAAAAAGAAATCGAAAGCAATATATTCCAGAGAAAGTTAATTTCTCAAAAAGAGGCAGAACGTTTTAGAAACCATTTGGGTGTGAGGAATAATTTTAAAAATGCTAATAAAAAATTCAACATCAGGAAATGGGTCTTGCCAGTTTAAAAGTGTGTGGAATGTCGTTTGAATGTAACAGTTGCCGGAGTGCCTGTACGAATACGAACACTGTTGAGAATATGAATTGCGATTTGGAAACGAAAATATAGTTTATGTTTGAGAAAAGTAAATGTCTTGAAGAAAAAAAAAACATGGATGCTTCTTGATACTTTTAGAAAACTGTCAACGGAAGATGCAAAATTTGATTTGGAAACCGTATTAAATTGTATAAAAAACTTGCTGGCACCCGCGCGGATACGAGTGAAATTAAGCCATGCCATTAAACGCATTCAAATAAAACTATTTCAGAACTGAAATCCTGCCCCGAAAACACTTAGTGAGCTTCGACCGTATATATTTTCATGTTTCCCAAGTAGGACTTCGTACATGCGCCAGTAAGCGTTAAAATCTCTTGAGCGTCAGTTTGTTGCTCATAACTTCCGAACGATGTGAAAGCTAAACATTAGGTGCATTTCGCCTCAAAGTTTTAAGGTTCAGTTCCCCACCTGTACGCAAATAATTGGACGGAAGAGTAATGGGTGCTAAGTTGTAGGTCACTAGCTTGCACGAAGTTAGTGGAATTAGTATTTATTTTATAGGGGTAGTATTCCCATTTATTTATGTAATAAACGAGCCAAATTGCAGCCCTCTAGCTGCAAGGGAAGTAAAATAATGCATATTTATTGTTTTAGGGGTAGGTATTTTCATCTCTTAATCGCAATAATCAAAATTCGAATGATTTAACTTGTATATGCATTACGCCAGAAATTTTGTTCAAAATTTCCAGCTCTATGGGAATTGAAGGTTAACTGTTTTACAGTTCACACTTTTAACCCTGATGCATTTTTAGTCAGTTATTTCTTGTGTAAATTAATCCCTATGCCAAATTTGGCCCCGTTTCGTCAAACGCACTGTGAAAAACAAAATTTTCCTTTTTATATATGGATTAAAATATAAATGATTGTTCAATGAATATATCTAGTAATATAAAAACAGCATTCATCCACTTAAAATCATTTTACGACGGGTCACTGGCAACAGTAAAAGACTCTAACTTGCATCTAACGTCCATCGTTCTGTCTCTCTCCCGAGAGTCGTTGTTGGCTAAGCCATTGTTGGTCTTTTTGTCTGGGCTACCCGTCCCACGTAATTTTCTTCTGCTCTTCCAGCCCTCTATCCTGTGTCTCATCTGAGATGCAGTGGGACTTTCTTTCTTTCTAAGTGTAACGGGGAACAGTTAAAAAAAAATACTTGCTGCAAAACGAATTTAGCGAAAAAAGAACTGGCAATAAAAAAACTTACAAATACAGGATTTGGGAAAAGACACTGTATATTATAGCCCTAACTTCTAGTTGAATTAAAAGAGTTATAGACACATGAATTGACGTTAGATTTTTTGGCACCAACGAACACCCACTAAATTATTTTAGATAAAAACAGTTTTTATATAATAAGACAAACTGCATAAGAAGCAGGCAGCAATGTTTGCCACACTTTCTTCCAAAACGTTAAAATCTGTACATGAATGCATGTTACAATTTGCACACAATTTTGACTTTACTGGCGCCAGAAAATATTTGAAATTTTTCTAAATATCAATCGTGCTGTTTATAGGACGCATCGCAAGACGTAACAAAACGCGAACCCCAGAAACTTGAACGTACCGACGCCATTTCCACCGATCGACTCTTACGTTACCCGTATGGCGATAGGTCGATAAACGTTCGCCGCAGAAGCTCCTATAAGGTGTGAGTGCAACGATGTGCGATGCCCCCGTGTGGTCGCGTACGTCACTCAGGCGCCTGTCTTATGGCGTAGAGCAAAAACTCCCCTTCTGATCGGTTATTTGAGGTCAGGTCTCTGTGGTAACGACGTCACAAAGAGACGGAATGCTGGAGACGGTTGTATAATTTCAAAACACACTC
The DNA here is from genome assembly GCA_018207615.1 of Philaenus spumarius. Lineage (NCBI taxonomy): Eukaryota > Metazoa > Arthropoda > Insecta > Hemiptera > Aphrophoridae > Philaenus > Philaenus spumarius. The sequence goes on from JAGFPH010000484.1 coordinate 322,568, forward strand.
GTCGATAAAGCGTAAACGCGAGATACTAAGTTATTTTAACTGTCACAAAATTACTGACACCCAGCCTAAGCGAAAAGTCCTTCGAGCAGAAAATTTAAAACACATGTTGATCTGTTAGCGGCGGTAACTGAAAACGTTCAGATTTAAAATATTCACGTTTCCATTATAACCCCTACAAAAACTAAAATAATTTTTGTCGAAGTTGTTTAAACTTGGTTAGTAAATTGTTTTTTTTTAAACATCCACTCTAAGCAAAATTCCTGTTGTAATAACATTCCGATTCTACTTGTAAATGCGAAGTAAGTTTCTCTGTAGAGTATGAGTAAAATTTGAAAATTCCCTCTACAATATATTTAATTGTAGTAATTAAATATATTTAAAAAACGTTACTTTGAAATATTCTTTAAAATATGCCAGAAATAATAATTGCGAATTGAGATAAAACCCACCTATATCCACTGACGAGAGCCGTTCCGTCCTATTTTTTCCATTCAGCAATCTTCCAAACTTTTTATAATCCAATCAACAAATCACATTTATTTATTAAATAGAAATAAAATTTAAAGGGCAATTCGTCTGTGAATGCATAAAAGATGCAAGAATACGAAGTTACCCATTCATGCGTCAATGGCGAATCGATTTCTGAGAATAATCTTCTTGAAATCGATGGCCATCTACAGATGCAAACCAAAAATTGTATTCATTATTTTTTTATAATTTTCTCCCGCTTGATTTTACTTGCAACTTCGTGAATATCGTCTGGATTGATTTTATTTAAGAAGGAGAGAGGAGCGTTCACAATATTTGCTAAAGTAGGGGAGTGATGTATACAATATGTTTTTAAGTGGGAGAATAACGTGAAGTGACATGAACAGTATTTGTTAAATTAAGAGAGTATCGTACCCAATACGCGTGATTATCGTGAATGTAAAGTGAGTTCTAAACTGACCTTATTCATCCTAGTGCACGTAAAAGTTGATGAACTTCTTACCTGAAATTAAAAGAACAATATGTTAATACAATATCGAACAAAAACATAATAACAAATACATACAATTTTAACACTAACAATATATAGCAAGGTTGAAAGTGTGAACACGTTTTCATGTTTCTAATTCTACTTGTTTAACACGTTCACTGCTAGGGACGCACATGTGAGCTTGACACTAAACACTATGAGAAGCGGCCGACGCACAGTGCTTCGCCGACAACCCCCGTATTGGGAGTATTTTCAATACACAATGCATTGCGCGCTTCGCACACCAACCCCCTTATTGGGAGTATTTTCATAACACAATGCATTGCGTGTTTCGCACACCAACCCCCATATTGGGAGCATTTTCAATACACAGAGCATTGCGTGCTTCGCACGCCAATTTTAGGCCTTTGTGTTTTGCACGCACACGTAGGCCTACATCCGCTTTAAAATATTAGTAATTACTACTTAGAATGGTTCAAAAATACAGTAATTTCTACTCATTTAGGCTATAAATATAAAAATAAAAGGTCAGCTCATAGCATAGGAAATACGAAATTTGCGTGGCAGTGAACGTGTTAAAAAACGAACAAACATCTTAATATCTACAGGATGGTTGAAACGTTTGTACTACATAAAGGATTTCAAAAACTTATAAACATTGTTGTCTGGGTAGTTTTTGAAGTAAATGAAGAAGTTGTTTTGACTTGGGTACTATTATTTTTGTCTAAACATCAAAATTAAAAAAAAATATCTTTTAAAATAACAGATTTGAAGGCGTTTATAAGTGATTATTTTATTACCTTTAATCACAAATTACTTTAAAGAATAGTTTAGGTAAGCCTTGTAAAACGATGCCCCAGACAGAACCCGGACAAGTAACAATACAAATATTTTGTCGTATAAATTATTTATTTGTTTAATTAAATTAATTTTACTATAATCGTAAGAAACTTACTTCGAATCAGAAATATATAACTATAAACCGATGCCGGTTGACCTTCAATACCGGCACATCCTGAAATCATACCCTCACCGAACACCGGCTAAATTATCCAAAGCGATTCACCGCTTAAATCGTTCCGATTAAATGATTCCACTTGGAAAAAATCGTTTCACATTAAAATCTAAACTAAAGCGGACCAATATTGTATTATTAAAGCCCATAAAATTGATTTCTGTTTTCAAAATGTAAAAGGATTACAATCAAAACGGGGCAGGAAATTATTTGAAATGATTGCAAATCGTAGATTAATTCCTCGTGAGCCTACCACGGACGATTATACGGGGCGGCGATTAGACATCATGCCGGGGACGTGACTCCATTCTACAATAGGTTGATTCACAGAAGTTTTTTTATATAAAACATATTTATAATAAGTTCGATATATCGACGAAACGCTACAACGATTACAGATCACCGTATGTGATAATCGTTTTAATTTTCAGAAAACTAATTTAACTTTGGAATGCTTCTCAGCTTTTTTTCTATAAAATTAATAATAATGGAGTCCCTCGCGGATGGACTATTACATGTAATCTAAGGAAATGCTCCGTAGCGTCGATTATTATTACGTTTCGTGACGTTAAGGCGAAATATAACCGAAGAATGGTATTTATTAGAAGAGTCTTGCGGTAATGGAGCACGTAGTCGGTAGGAACTGTTATCGAGCCGGATAATAACGTTTCTTATTATATGATAACAATTTCTAATGTAACGCTTCCATGAGTCTTGTCCGGTTTTGTAGAGTATGTTTATTTTTACATCTTGATGACCTCATGGGCGCGCTTCGGTACGGACGGACGGACGTTTCAATTTTATATAGATTTAATGGGCCGTAAAAAATGGATTCGTTTTGTGATAAGAATTGGATTGGAAAATCGGACCATTGGAAAAAGGAAGTACGCTAACTACTTCTGAAGGTAATAAAATAGCAAACTGAGATACAAAGTACTGGAACTAGCAAGTATGAGTTTGAATATACGCGTCCAGGTAGTATATATCTTGAGTTGCTTCCAAACAGTGCCTGCGTAACAAGACTAACAGGTTCACCACCGACGCTTAAGACATTTCAGAACGAAGGGCTATTTCTGCCCCCACGAAGCCAATCATCTACATGTTGGACACCCAGTGGATCTGTAGAGCTCCCACTCTTGGTACCATTGTTGGCTGCACAGCGAACTGCTTGCCCCGAAGCTTAGATTGGCCGCAGGTCCGTTACCTTACTGGCTTCTTGAGACCAGAAATGTCCCTACTGTTTGGGCTTGCTTTCACGTACCGTTGGGGGCTGGCCGTAATTATATATCGACACACAGATAGTTTAAAAAAAGGTTATGAATATTTCCGAAATATGTAAAATGAATCTTAAACTTTGAAGAGGGGTTTCAATAGCGCCCAAAGAGTCAGCCATCTTAACAGTTTATCCAGAAGGAAGGAAGGGAGCGACGATATCTTAATTGGCAATGCGATGTCATATACTAGTTGTGTAAATCCCTGTCTTCATTAGTCTGTCACACGTGAAGCAAAATTCCGTTAGTTTTTTTTAAACAGAATCAAATTTTGCTTCAAATCTCCTTAACGAAATTTCCGAAAGTTCTGCAGCTGAAATTGTGAGGAAAACAGTCTCTGAAATTGGAGGCAAAACAGTGGCCTTTTAGGTAATTATATACGTGCCTAATTAGGGATCCGAACTTTTCACTTGTTTATTGTGTATAATTATTAATCATGGCACATTTATTCATCTTTATTTGGTTACATTTACCCCATGCGGAGACTTTAATGATGGTATAGAAATGTGTATAGTTCGACTAGATCAATTAGTATAGCTTTTTACACATATACTGTTCTATTAGGTAACTTCATAGAAACATTTCTTAAACTATACAGAGCTATTTTAACTACAAAGTAATTTTATTTTAATTACGTTTCCAGCTAACATAAAATAGTGTAAAATATTTAGTTGGGGTAAAACTCTATGTATCAACAAAATGTTTATCGCATAAGTAAACAGGTCAACTTTGGGGACGATGGAATATAAATAAAGTTCATAGTTTGACTAAATTTATCACGATTTTGTTTAAAAAATATAGTATTTGATGCTTTAAACTTCAAATGTAAACTAAAGGCAAAACAACTCATACTTCACGAATCTGAATTACAAAAAAGTTTGGCTAGTCTTAATGACCTTCGAAAAAGTATATTTTTTTTAAATAACTAGTCTAGAAAAATCCTAATCCAAAGGCAAGTTAACGAAATGTGTACCGAAAACCTTTAACGACGGAACTTTAACGGAGGGGTAGAAAAGAAGTTCAGTGTGACTAGATTTTTCACAAATAAAAATGTTGGTTACGGTTTCACATTAAATTAGGTAAATAATTTTGTTCAGTTTTACGTTATCGTTCAAAATAACAGAACAATGGATTCAAGTTATATTTTGTTAAGGAATCTCTCGAATGTTGTCTTTACCAAACGGTTGTCAGTCACCAAACATCCACGTACAAAAATTCCGACTGGAACAAATCTTAATGCTTTTAAACGAAACAAACTCTTGTTAGTAAGAACTAAGCGGGTAGAAATGTTGACATTGCGGATAAGTAATTGAGTTTTGTGGACGTTGATTGATTGTTGCGGGCCCAGAGGTGTTACCGGGGTTCAAATTTAAATTGGATAACGGCACGGTTGACCTCCGGACAAATCATTCTTATATTAATATCTGATAACGATCTTCCACCTTGGTACATCTAACAAGTATCACACCAGCGTTTAATCTCGGCACAAGTTTTGCTGATACGTTTAGGCCTAAATGTCAGTAAAACAAGTTAGTCGACGTTTCGCTGTCGACACACCAAGAGAAACCCTGAGAAGATGTTGACGTCGTTCGATCGGAGCAATCGATATTTGATAACCTTAAGTTTGAATTCTTTTTGCGATCAGTGAAAATTAGTTCTAAAGTTTATGTCAAAAGCGATGAAGGCCAATTTGCTTAATAAAGAGCTCGTTCACAAATATTATTGAGGGACTGTATTTTTGTATCGATACACGGTAAAATAAAAGATCAAACAACACAATATGCGATACAGAAATACGGGTAAATTAAACGCATTAA
>JAGFPH010000484.1:381217-409137 GCA_018207615.1 Philaenus spumarius
GCCTAAATATGTAAAGTGACGATATTAACGCTGGTGTAGAAAAGGTGGCCTTCTTTGGTGACGTCTGGGTTGGACTAAAAGTTTGAAAATTGAAAATATTAACGCTAGAACGGAAAAGATGACCTTCTGGGACAACGTTAGGGTGGTCTAAATATTTGTAAATTGGAAATATTAACACTCGCACACATGGCCTTCTTGGGCAATATCAGAGTTGGTCTATTTGTTTGTACATTGGAGATATTAACGCTGATACATAAAATATGTTCTTGGACAGCCCTATGGTTAATTTATATTTCGTCCTTTAAATAATCAAATGTATACATCATACTGAACAGAATTAGCAAAACAAACACCGATTAAATTTAATTTTAAAACCCTTAACACTAAAACAAACTGAAAAATTGTCTATTATTTATAATTATTTGTTTATAGTGTAACAAGTCAAATAAAGAGCAAGTGAATTACAAAATGTATTTTTTAAACGTAAAATGACTAGGAGGTATATCAGCTGATATTGTTTTTATCTAGGTTATTTAAATATACTGGTTTTAGAACGACTCACGTCTTATTCAGTTACGGACGAAACAAATAAAAAATGACAACACCACGTTAAAATTCAAAAATTCTCCACGATCGCTCCAAAGGAAGACGACAACATTGTTATTTTCCGCCAACAAAGTAAAAACAGTCTCGATTTTGCATACGAAGAGAACAACACGAACGAATTGTAACGGTAGATTAATGAGTGTTTAGAAGTAGGTTCATTAAGGTGGACCAAGTTCAGTAGGCGAAAGATTAACGATGCTTGCGGATGTCGATCGGATCAGCAAGGCAAGTAGTCCCCGGGTTCGGTCCACTCTAACAAGGTGGTGAAAATTTGGTAGATCCGATCTCAGGACACGCAACGGCAAACGACGACCCCCAGAGCTGAGGCCCGAGCTTAATTAACCGGGACGGGGGAAGACTGAAGTCGGTATTTGTAGAGATCAAGTCATATTTAAACGTTTCTATAAAATTCTTCGGTTTTAAATGTCAATAAATGAAACATAAGAATGTGCAAAATCATTTTTAAACCATTGTTATGGGTTTAAACACATTTTCATTTCTTCAAGCAGCAGATGAGATGATTTTTTTAAATAGCAATTTGACTATAATTTACTAATTTTTTAAAATATTTAAAGCTGTAGAACGAAAGAAGGTCCTTTAAAGTAGGCAAGGTGTCTAAATCCAACATCTAAATAAATATAATACAATGAAAAATATTTAACTAGCAAACGAACCCGTTTAAAAACACGCTCTCAACTGAATATTTGACGCCTAAAGAAAACATAAAACAAAAATAATTATTGTTTTTTCAAAGATCTAAATAGAAACACCAAGAAGTTATAATTCGATACCATTTGTAATAATAAATATTACAGAACAACGTTTATACCTACGCGGCTGACTACTACTTACGTAATATTGATATAAAATAATAACTCCATTACATAGACCGAACTCTAGTGTGTATCGGATAACCAATCCCTCGAACGTTAGAGGTTTAGCATCGAGAAACTTGGATGCAGTGTTTTTATTGGCGTTTTATTCATTGAATTCTGTTCTGCATAAAACGGAGTCTCGAAAAACTGGTAGAAGACAAGGTAAGCGTCTTTCAGTCTATCCGCATACCTCTCGCTTGGTTCAACACACACTCTTTAGCCTTTATACATCTTCCCACTTGCGAAACCGTTTATTTTTAACCTTACCGACTGCATTTGTTAAGAAAATAACACTGGTTTCGATACTGTGTTTAGATTTAGTGTATTGTATTAGGAGACTTTAATGAGAGTGTAAGAACGAGGTTTCGGGTTTTTTTAAAATTAGATTTAGTATAACAGTATTAGGATGATTAAATAAGATTGACTTGGTACTGATGACTGCTTGAGTAGAAAACTATAAACTACTTAACTTCTCCTACATAAAGTTACAGTTAGATTACTGTAACTCTTGTATTATTATAGATATGACCTTAATCGTTCAAACGTTCTTACGCAAAAAATCATGTTATTTGTGAAACGAGGTGTTCAAGTAATTAACATAAAAAAGTATTTAGATTCTTCAACAAATATATGATGCAGGAAGTTTTGACATATAGGCCCTACAAATAGATTTACTGTAGGCCTTTCAGTATTTTGAAGCTTAAGGTTTTATTAACATATTGAATTTAGTAGAATAGTATTAGGAGACTTAACGTCAATATAGGAATGAAGTTGCGGTTTAGAAAAAAACACAAACAATTTATGTGTAACAATATAATGAGACTTTAACGAGGAACAGAAACGAAGTTTAAATTAAACTTAATAGGTATGTAGTGTTTCTTTTCGTACCACTTACGTAGATAAATATAAAATATTAACGTTAACGTTCAATTTAATAACGAAAATAATTCCAGTGTTTCTAGCGATAAACTACCCAGTAAAATGAATTTAACACCATAATTATGAATAATTTACATGAAGAAGTTAATAACTTAATAGTATTGTTAAAACGGAAAAATAATAAAATTAAAAACCGCCGAGAAAAAATAAAAACCCATGACGGGTAAGCGAGTAGGCTGTCTTTTTAATTATGCCAACAAAGCAAGAGCGACAGATTAGGAGAGAAGGGACGAGGGGGGGGGGCAAAGTTTTTGTTTTTTGGTTAAATATGCGCTCCGACTCTGAGAGTTGGGTGACATGAAGCTATCTCTTTCTCTTTCTCTCTTATAAATAAACTCTCCTTGTCTTCTGTTCAATTTACTGTACTAGATAGCGATCAGTGGAAGACGACGTACGCCTAACTCGCAAAACACCGGCATAGCTCCAGCCTTCACATACAATTACCTAGATTTATTCAAAAATCATTCTCCCGGTCGTCAGTCGGTTTTGTTTTACAAATGCACAATTATATTTGTTGATGCTCAATTTCCTATGTACGGGAAAAGTATTTGCAAATGAGTGAGAATTTTTATATGTTTTACAATTTTCATTTAACTTTTTATGTTATACTTCAAATTGAGGAAAATTAGAATTTTTTAACTAACTTTTAACGAAAATATTTAAAATAATCTGTCTAAAGTAACTATAAAAGCTCATTATTAAGTATAACCTTTTCTAATAAACAGGTTTTAGTGCAATAATATATAGTTTTTAAAAGTATGGAATGTTTAAGGAACATAGCAGTAGAAATAACCGGTTATTTTTTAACTATTCTATTAGTTACTAAGCTTAGAAAAATCATTGTTAAGTACATAATATCAATATATTATGTTGTAATGTGCTTGTTGTTAAAAGTCGTAATCTTCGTTTCTAGCCCCACTATTAAACGTTTCGAAAAATGTTCTGCATAACATCAAAGTATCTTCTCTTTAATTTACCTGGCCTTCATATATCAAATTATTAAAATCTTCGAGTAATTTCTACCCAAATATCAAAACCGTAATTATAAAAACACTACCCAACCTGGCCTTCGTTCCTACCCGACTGTTAAAATCCCCGCAGTTTCCATTCTCCTACTTTACAGTAAATGCAAGTAACATCCGGTACAAGAGACTCCTGCTGCAACAATAACTAAAGACTAAACTTATTCATTTCGGTGGGTGTCCTTCACGACATATACATAACAATCATACAGAAGCCTTCTGTCCCTTTGTAAACATTAGGATTGCGCGGTGACGCAAGAGTTGAACGAACGCCATTACGTTGGTCGAGACTAACATTTAAATACCGACGACATTGTGTGTAAATTACATTTAGATTTTATAATTAGTTTTGTTAACCCGACTGCCAAGTTGTTGTTGTGAAGCTGAATCATTTATGTTATACTATCCAGAGCGTATCTAAAATGATTCATTGCATTTCAAAAATCTTAAAATAGTCTAATTATATTTTTACAGTTTTCTACAAGAGACCTATCCATGCTTTGTTTAATGATACCGATTTAATTTAACTCAGAGTATATTTTAGGTAAAATGTTTGACTTTTTTATATAAAAAAAGTCGAGCTTACTAAAATAGGGAAGTTCATACCTTTTTTTTTACAAAAAACTCTATAGTTTACGTTCGTGTTAAACTACGATCCATTCACCTGCTTAAATTAACACAGCAATCCAAAAGGTGCGAATCTGCATTATTTTTACATCTATTCTCGTATTCTAACCGAATACCTCTGTTATGAAATCTTATTATTGAATTTAGACCTATGTTGGACATTTTGGACAAGGTTAAATGTTTAGTTTGCTGTATCAGTTTAACAAAAAAAGGTGCTAATTTTTAAAGAAAATATTTCCCAAAAAACAGTTACCACAAAATGAATCCTGCAAATTTTCCTTTCTCCATACCCTAAGGAGCGGTAGCGCAGTCCCAATACCTGAACAGAAGATGAAATTCGGCACTGCGTATAACGCGTAGACAATGGGATATTACTGGCGGTAGAAACTGTGCGTGCCAAGAAATGCAAACCTTGCATACATATTAGCAAACCCGCCCACACACGCACATAACACAAAGAGGTCTTCTCGGATGATCTTGCTTAAGTCCAAGGACTTGGTTTCTGTTGGGTGCTGATGGGTTTGGAATCCGTATTACGCGTATAAACACGTTTCTCTTTTTATCTTTGGAATTTTAATGTAAAATGATCTTAATAATGTGACTGCGAGGAAGTAGAGCCCGTTTGTCTGGGGTTCATTATAAAGGGTTATTATGATTTGTATTTTTTGAATAAATAACAATTTTGTCACTGGCCTAAATTTCAAAGTATTTAATAGTTAATTCATATTTGATGGGTTTTTTTTTTTCTGAAGCAAATGTGCACAGCATATTAAAAAAAACTATTATAAGGGAAAGTCAAGTACCAAATATGCATTTCACAAATTGCTATTTACAAATTAATAAACTAAATCGAGTAGCCTTTAGGGTTTTATTGTTTGCGAATTGGTAAATTATTCAAGACTTTTTTAAAGTACAATCTAGCTTAAGTTTATCCTGCATTTAATAATTTCTTTCACAAAAGTTGGAGCAAATAGAGAATGTATCTTTTCTAGTTATTATTAGTATTAAAAAACATTTATCTTCTTAGGTTTCATTGCAGATGAGTAAGATACCCACCTACAACAGAATTTTCTATACTAATATTATAAAGAGGTAAAGTTTGTTTGTTTGTTTGTATGTAGGGGGTAATCTCTGAAAGTACTGAACCGATTGAAAAAATAGTTTTACTAATAAAAAGCTACACTACCCCTGAGTAACATAGGCTATAATTTATTTCGATAAAAACATTTTTTTATTTAAATATTTGTACATTTAGTCGGAAAAAAATCTTAGGTTAGGCCTAGACTAATAAATTAACACATGTATTAACATTTATTACCATGGCTACCAATTGAATAAAATAACAGGTAACAGCTGTTTGCTTTAATATTTCCATTTACAGCTAATTTCAAACTTTGTATGTCTAGATTTTAGGTTAGGTTTTATTAAAGTGTAGATCTGGGCCTTAATGGTTCTTTTAACCTTTATTATAACTGCTGTTATAAAATATACGAAATAATTTTATGTGAACATTTAACAATATTTACCATTTTAGCTTTGGGGTTATTATTCATCATACACCTTTATTATAAAGAAATCATAACATGATTGTGTTTATAGAAGGTTCCAACGGGGCTGGCATGCGGAGCACGCAGGGGTGTCCCCTAGTTCTTAAATAAAAAGAGGCTAACAGATTTATTTTCGCCTTGGCGTTAAAAATTATTAAATCCATAACAATTAATTAAATTAGTTTTTTTTTAATAAGTACAATATTTTTCACTATTATTTTACCAATAACTATACTAATAAATAGAACTATTATGATATTCGGAACTGTCAGACAATTCGTTTGTTTGTACAATTATAAATTTAATAAAACTTCACCCGAATATAAATGTAATATTTACAACACATTGTACAAACATTTATTACTTTTACACTATTTAAAAAAAATAAACCAATAAAGACTTTAACGCCTTCCTGTCTAAGTGCTTATCTTATTGTATAAATAAAACGAATTAATTATTAAAGCTGGAGAACGGATTGTAAATTCGCGTGGATCCTTAGACGTGCATAATTAGGGTTTGGTGAGGTTGAGGTCAAATCGTTCCTCCAAGTTCTTTGGGTTAGTGGGTTTAAGCGAGTTATTGGGAGAAAGGGCGTTTGAAGAGAATGAAAATGGAAATGTAATAAATTTCATGGTACTCAATTAGAAGAAAGTTTAACGATTAAAAGAAATGTTGGCGTGTAGCTTATAGTATAATATTTATTTATTTACGATTGTACGCTTTAAGTCATTGTATTTACATAGATTAAAAGCTTCTAACGGAGATTTAAGTCTATGAAAAGCCTAAAAACTCAATTGAAATGCTCTAACTTATAATTGTACAATAATTAATGATAAAAAAAGAATATGAGATAATACCACAGTAGTTGTAATTAAAACATTTAAATAAATAGTAGGACGTGACCAGATCTATACACAAGAGACATATGAATAGTCGGTGAAACACTAAAAGCTGATTTTGCAGATGATACTGCTATGGTGAAACTGTACAAATGCATCTCCAAAGCTTCAGAAAACAATAGACAACATCAGTGTATGGACAACAAAAGTGACATAATAAGCTGAACGAATATAAATCCAGCTACGTAAATTTTACAAGGTCACCAATATTTGAAAAGTGAAATGAATTTGAAATATAGAAGAATGCGTTGGCAACTAGGATGACAGTCTAAACTTGATTTAACAAACAAAATACTGCCCCAGTCAGTTGGGGTGCGCCAAGAAATGGAATATTAAAATAATTCAAACTTTACAAAATAAGGTTCTTTGAGGTATTGTTGGAAATGACAAAATATCAGAGACCTTAAATTCAAAACTTTCTAAGAAGCAATAATGTATCCAGCAGTGAACTCAGGCTTGACAAACAAAGGAGTACAGTACGAACATGAGATGCTCAGATGGGGAGCGAAGACTCAAGAGGACCATACCTGTGCAGTGATGCTTCAGTTCCTATAACCGCAAGATTGGGTGCGAGTACATAGTAGGAATCACTCATAGAAATGACTCAAAAAATACAGTATTGCCAATGGTATTGCTAAAAAAGCTACTTGATAAGTTATTTGTATTCTTAGTTCTAGGAGCCTACTTATACAAAATATGTTGTATTACAAAACTTGTATAAATTCCGATTTTCCACTGTCGACTGACACACAATGGCCATCACCAACTTTAATTTCTTCGATTCAGTCTGTACGCCGTAGTAACGTTACATAGACTTATATTATCTAACAGCTGTTTTACCATATTAACCACTTGTCACTAGCACTAGTAAACAGTTAGGTTAGGTTAGGCTCGGTTGTAAATAATCCCAAGGTTTCCACGCACGCCCACCGGGCCGTTTCGCGAAGTAGTTAAATTCAACGGAATGCTGCGATACGTCATCAAGGAACCAGGCTCGAGTTTGGACTCTTTATCATGCTTCTATGTCTTAAATATACAATAGTGATTTGTAAAACTGTATAGAATTATTGCAGTTACTTACAGAGTAAAATTAAGGTACGAGCAATGGAACGCGTAATTTGTTGAAATGGTGAGGAATGTCAAATGGTACCGCACAACAGACGTTTCGAGGAGTGTGAAAAATAAACCTTCGAAGAAGGCCATTTAACGAAGTGTCGTGCAACTCAAAGAAGAAATTAACTATAGAGTAAAACTGGCTAAATTCCATCAGGTTAAGAGATTTTGACGGTCGGATAGACACGATGACCAGGTTGGATAATGTTTTCAAGTATAGTCGCTTATGTATGGAGCAGAAGACGACAGTTGAAAATACAAAAGCATTCTGATTAATACGCAGAGAAAATGCCGTCGTATGACTTTGAATATATAATATCTCCCAGACTCCAATTTTCACAAAACACAAAAGGATTATCCGAAACAATTCGGCCTCGTTTCACTTTCGTCCAATTATTTTTGAAATTCTTCCGCGCCTGTCAAAAAATTGCAAATGTTGTAACTACATAAATGTTCGCATTTAGTGTTTGAGTCTATTATTGGGGATCGTAAACGCGCGACACGAATACGAACCAGGCCACAATTGGTGCGTTAACATTTCTAATGCATTTGAAAACCTGTTTCAGATCACGAGCGTCATTGTTCAGAGTGAAGTGTCATATTAACATCTCGGGAGTCGCAAAGTAGCCACGGCATGCTAACAAGCCCCATCCTTAGCTTCGTCCGCGCAAAATATAACTCCCAGTTATGTATTTTCACTTTCTCACATCGTCGTGATGCGGGTAAAAGTAGGCCTACTATTACATGGTACGAACTAAATCTTAGTTTTATTTCATGTGAATCAAATAATCTGTGTTAAATAGTCAAATACTTTTTTTTTAAAGCAATACAATTATAGGCCTAGCATAAAACACAATTCTTAAGAAACGTATTATTAGCATTATGAGTTGGCTATAGTTTGTTTTACAATTTTCAATACTACATAGGATATAACTTTGGTCGGAGACTTTAACAGTCGGATAGAAACGATTATCAGATTACATATTTGGTAAGAAACTTATGGAGACTTTAACACTGATATAATGTACAATCTTAATTTCTAGGCTTTTTGGGCAGTAATTGATACCGTACTAGTTTTCAACAAAAAGAGAATAGGTTTGTTTAAATAATACATCAAGGATTCCGACCTGCCGTTCCAACAGTATTACCGGTACCTAAATGATATAAATAATAACACTTCATATTCTCAACAATTACTCCGTCACTACAGGGTACTTAAAGTTTCAAGAATTAATGATAACAAACCAATAAACTATAGGGTTCGGATACTTTAATTTTAAAGGCTTTCCTTGAAGTGTTTATAATAAAGGAAACTTATCAGTCCTTTAATTAAAATCTGGTAAATGTGTATTCTTTCCAGAAACCTAGAAATTATTAACAAATATTTTCATTAATTAAAATTCTTCATTTTATATAGAATTATAGGATTTTAATTTGCATATTTACCGCATCAAACTGCGATGTTTAATTATTGATTCTATTACGTAATAATATTAATAAAAACGAACAATTCGGTACGGTCCCGATGATAACCGGTATTTTTGAGGTTAGGTTTCATCAATTAGCAAATTCCAATTTACTAGTTTTTTTATGTGAAACTGTTAGACTCCGCCTAGGTGTTGTAAATTTGGCGATGCTTAGTTTCAGACTCGTTCACAATTTATAATCGGAAAGATTGTATCGTTAATTTTCATTTTATGTGCAGTGTATTTACGGTTATTGTTATTTATTTGTACAAATATTATTCTTATTGGAAGGATTGAGTTGTTGGGTTTGATCTCAAGTTATTTTTAGACTACGAGAACCGTATTAGTGAAAATATCCTAGAGGCAGCCGTACTACGGGTTTCACTGTTAATTTTATAGCAGGGTGGGCTTTCAAAATATTGTTTTCAGGCCATTGCTACGAAGTATAAAAAATAACCTTACAAATTTAGCTACTATTTACAATTTAGCTCAATTACCTAGACTAATTATGGAATCAAACAACCACTAAGTCGATAACTCGTTGGTCAAGAGTTTTATAACTTTGTATTCCGCACTCTTCAGCACGCGCGGGTCGACTGACTGTAAACACATATGACAAGAAGTGATCAATGGATAAAGCATACTGCAACTTTTGTTCTCCATGACGTCACGACGGTGGACGGAGCAAAAGTAAATCAAAACTGACAAGAATAGCGTGCCGGCAGCACACAATGTTACCCACAATGCCCTACTTTAAATGCATACTCCATTTCACACACTCGGCAGCTAAGTTTCGCTTCTTGACTTTGATCTCTTTCTCTGGGAATTTAGATATAGTTTCACTGATAATTCACTATAGATTTAAATGTGTTAAATTCAACCTACGTTTCCGTTGAAAAAATGAGAGAATGATCTCTCTAGTTCTTTTTTGGTTCTATAAGTACTTGCTACTTTCAATTTTGTGTCGTTTGACGTGTCGTACGTGTTTAACTTTCGCTACTCCCCCAACTTAATCACTTAACCTCAACAGTACAGACGTCCTCCTATTGAAGTGTGTTTTCTCCTTTCCTAACAGTTTCCTCTGTCCTCCAGGCATTAAAATCTCTAATAATAGGTCTGCTTTTCCCATATTCCAAAACTGTTGTAAAAGACACATAATTAAAAATCAAAAATCAAGTTTATCAAAAATTACTGGCTTACCTTCAGTTCTCGTTAATGTTTTACCCACTTCGTATACACTAGCACAAAAATCGTCACTGTTGCGCAAAATTCTCTTTCTATTGATAAGCTTGGTTCGATGTTAGAACCGTAAAAAAATGAACTCCCACATAAAGTAAAGGGCGAATCCCAAATAATTCTTTTTAATTAAATAAATAAGAATGATTGCCTCCATTAGGATAACGATAATCCCCGTAAAGTTTTGAAAACCTCCAACTGTTTACAAACCTCAATACACTCTTAACATCAAACCCATCAATTTTTCCTAAATTGACAAACACCGCAACACAAACATCAAACCGGTCTCAACATGACCGACGACCTTTCCCGTTTCTACTCTTTTCCAAAATACGATTCCCGAACGTCCGAACTACCGAAAGCCCACTCGGTTCGCGACCAATATATTTTTATAGCCTTCGCCCGGCCGAGACCGGTTTCCGAGCTTCATTCTGTATTGTGAAAACGACGCGAAAACGTTTACACGAAGGGGGTGTGTAAAATGGGGGGGGGGGGGGAGGCGAGCTGGGGAGGGGACGATTAAATGATGTTTTATGAATTTTAAACTTAAAGACAAATTTCAGGCCGACACATTACGCATATAAATTGGTTATCAGGCGAGCTCGGGGTCTGACCTTGAAAGTAATTTTAAAGCGTGATTGTCCTGAAACCGTTTTAATACCAGTTTCGACTTTCAGTTTTTTGTCGACGACGTAATTTACTTAATTAGCAAATAAAAACTTTGCCAACAAACAACAGTTTTATTTTAAATAATTTCCTATTATAAAAGTTCATTTTTTCGCAACTTTTCGTGGGAAACCCGAAAATTTATTTTGGCAAGGACACTTTAGCAATCTTTAAAATAAGCATAACACTTCCTCATTTACTCAAGCGACATTGGATTATGATTGAAACTAGCAGTCGTACCCGCATGCGTCCGTCTTAAAAATAACACCTTCTTTCCGGGAAATCTCCACTTCGTAAAAATTATACTTATTATAATTAATGTAAGACAGCAGTCCCTATCTTGTCCATGTTAAAACAGCCATTTTTAGGTACACATAACTTTTACAAATATTAACCTATCAACTTGAATTGTTTTACATAATTTTATACATCATTATCTACAATAATAAGAAGCAAAAGTTTTTTTTATCAAAAATAGGTTTTATGTATTTACAACTTTAAATTTTTTATAAAATATTTTTTAAATCACAAAGTTTTTAACTGTCATGGAAATTGATTCCTATTATGATTTCTTAGATGATCAATAACACACAAAAAATGTTTATGGAAATCAGTTCATAATTGTGAAAAAAGTGTACCTAAGTTTAAAATAACATAACTTTCGGAAAACAAGAAAAGAAGTAAAAACCATGTAAAATAGGGGTACTGTTGTTTTCCGTACTTTATTATTTTAATAAAACACCCAGCTCCATAGGATGGTTATTCTTCTTTTTCCGCATCTTCCAGTCTTCTTTTAGCAGTTTTCTTTGCCTTCCTGGCTATTTTTTCAACTTCAGTACCTAAGTTTAGTTTTGTATGAACTAGCACTGTTTGACATACTTTCATCATTAGGCCTAGGCTTATTATTATTTGAGGTTAACCCTTCACTTGCAACTATATTATTAGACCTTTTACTATGCATGTTACCAGTGTCTTTCCTTTTCCAAAACGTATTATACGAGGAAAATATAATTACTTTATAAAAACACTTTATATAAAAAAAAAAAAAATACAAAACACTTCCAACAATTTACCAAAATAATCGATTCACAACAATATAAAACTTTGTTTATTTCTGAAAGAAAATAGAATGATATGGTTCAGTTCAAACAGCAGCTGCCTTCTTCATCTCTCACTGAATCCGTTTAGAAAATACAAACACCTAAATCAATTTGAAGTTTCTAACAGCACATTTTATAAAAAGTAACGTAGGAACACTGACAAAACTAAGACTTGGGAACGCTAAACCTAGGTGTAATGGTTTATAAAAAATACTGTAAAACATAAACATTGGTTTTTTTCTCCATACTATTTAGTATCTGTGTTCAGAAAACCCTGTACTACAAAATAAAATTATTAAAAAAATAGATTTTTGACTGCTGTCTTAACTTAAACAAAATTCAAACATCCATCTACTATTTTGAGCTGACCATTATGGTACCCTTTCTATAACTTCATATTTTTTGTATTCTCTCAACAGTAGAGTTACTTCAACAGGGTTGGTTCTTCTTCGACAATTCTTTAACAAATATACTTTCTGGAAAACACTTTCTTAACAGTTATTTCTCACTAGCAACTACTCGGTTTTGAAACGTAAGACACTCGATTCTTCCCTAACCTATTTACTCAGTTCTCAAGACAACCCCACTGATCAAGTCTCCTATTTATTGGCACATTTAGAAGTTTCATTGTGTAACTGTTCCGTGAATATTCTCTTCATTAAATAAGTCGGCTAATGTGTTTTATGTAGGTGAATGGATAAAAGTAGATGAATTAATTTTTAAAGAAAATTTAAAGACTTGAAGAAAGAGAATTGAATAAAGTAGGCAAATTAATTAAAGATGAAATTAAAATTTGTCCATAGAGGAAAACGAAGAAGAAAGTTGTTTCCCTCAACAATCGATCACATTTCCTATGCAAAGTGTTTTATAGGACATATTTATGTACGCGTTGAAATAATTTTTTTCCTGTACGCCAACAACAATTTTACAATTGCTTTACAACCTAAACACGCTCGTTGTATTAATAATGAGTAATTTATAAACCAGCCAGTGTTTCAAGTTTTATGGTGTTTTGCAGAATGCCAAGTTATGGAAAATAACGGACAAAAGCAATACAACTCTGCATGGCTATCGTTGATAATGAGTGTTTCAGCTATCTGGAAATGTTAATAACTACATTACACTAATATGTCAAGGTTTTAAGATTTAAAATTAAATTATCCGCTGCCAGAGAGCGCTCTCACGTTACGTGACGGATAGAAGGGCAAACGAATGTAGTCCATCCGTGTCCAAACGAAGCTTTCATTTTCACTTTATAAAAACACCCACAATTCATTGTTTTATAATAAATTCGTGTTTTAATTTTGCACTACACTTTGTAAGAAAAGCAATGTGATTTTAAAATTAACAGTTTTATGATTTCTTTGGGTTAAATCTGTATTGCATATAACTACAGTGAACTACTAACTATTATTTAGACTACTAATTTAAATAATTTTATAAAGTGCATTTAAAATTTTTATGAAAACATGGATAAATTCATTAATAAAGTTTGGCGAACATTAAACAAAGATGAAGGTAGAATTAATATAAAAATACGTTAAGTTTGTAAAAGACAAAGCTTGACAAATAGAAATGAATGCAATCTTCACGATCTTAAAAAGAAAGATCTACATAAGAAAGAATTGCTTTATGTAATTCGCCTACTTTAAATAAAACTTTAATCTATACATTACGTAATTCGCCTACTTTAGATATAAATTTAATCTATACATTACGTAATTTGCCTACTTTAAATATTACTTTAATCTATACCTTATGTAATTCGCCTACTTTAAATATAACTTTAATCTATACAGGTAGATGTATTACCCGAAGGAAAATCTTGAAATGATAGATTAACAATTGGAATTTAAACTGTTACTTGAATCTTTTGTTTTATAAGGCTTATTTACACTCTGTTATGTACACGAACTGCAAAAATTAACAATAAAAGTTACGCATTTACTGTTAAACAAAACGTATCCAATTACGCTGGACGAAATAACGCATCCTCTATCACTTGTGTCCACACAGCGTAGTTGGCAGAAAAACGACAGAGTAGGAGAACAAAAAAATAACAAACACACATAAAATAAGAGCGAGAGAGAGAACGAAAAGAAACAAAAACAAAAAAACGCTCGCAGAGAAACGAATGGGGAAGAAGCAGGTTTGGCCCACAATCGAAGGAGACTTCGGCACCGGTGCGCGTTGCCAAAAGTTGCCGTTTTTTTAAAGGGAAATCAATCTGGATAATAATTTTAAGGCAATTGTTGAAACGGGAAGAATATTATTTTACAGGTGTAATGAATGGTTTTATAGTAAAGATGTGCTGATATTATTGCTAAGAAATGAAGACTGGGCATTCAAGATTGTGGCCCCATTTTATGTTTTAAATTTTATAATTAAAATTGTGTTAGTACAAAATTTAATGTTTAGCCTATATTTAGTTTAAATGAGTCATAAATAAAAAAAATATACACAATATGAAACTAATAATTTATTTGTGATTTTTAACTTCGCTTTGTGATAAATTAAGATTTAAATTTTAATTAAACGATCAAACTATTCTTTTTCAGTTAGTTTTCACGAACCACACATGATTTAGCAAAAAAAAATCGTACCAAAACTAAGTATAACAATCGCCTACTTTAAAACACTCGCGTACATTGAAACCGTTCATACAAGCCACTCATTTCTGTACAAACCGGGTTACATAAAAACATATGTAAGAGACCTTTCTAAAGGAGAAGCGGAGAAGCACATTAATTACTCACGGAATAAAGCTGCCCGGGATGGAATGTATTGGAAGATTAATTAAAAAGATAGGCCAAGATCGGATCTGAGCAATAGTCCGCTAGGCGTCCTCGCCGCGTCCCGACCAGAATTAATTAGTCCATCAAAATACACACACATACACGAGTTGAAAATAAACTAATATTACTAGTTTGGAATTTGCATTAAATACAAAGTTATTAAAATGACTACCGCTAGGTTAGTTTTTACAGTGAAATTAAAAAAGTTACAAAATTACATTATGAAATGATTCACCATCGGTAGAAAACTATAAAAGATAATCCGACTTAGTTACGTATTATTAATTCACAATGCCATTAATATTTGTTAAAAATTTATCTAAATCAATATATGTAATAAATTTAAGGTCGGTTTGTCCGTGAGTGCCGCTATAACTCTGCAACTCTCTCCCGCAGTTCCATGAAGGTTACGTGGTATATTGCCCTCCAACCCCATCCACGAAGAAGTAGATTGGAACTACAGGGGTTGGGTTTGGAGATACGGGGTTCCGCACCGATGGACTTTTTTTGGGAAGTCGGCAAAGCACCTGGGAATCGGGTGACGAAAGAGACTGGACAGAATGTTCTCGAAGTGTCAATGTTCTAGGCTGTTCCAGACGGTTCTAGCTAACTCTTAAGTTATTTTTATAGGAGCGAAGCACTTTTGCATTTTAGTCCAGTCGGTATAGGTTAAAACTACCAGTAATTTGCAATACGGCTGATTTTTTTTCATAAGTACCTTAAAGTATGTAGATTAACATAAAAAAAAGTTTACCAGTCTATCGATTTCCCAAAGTCGAAAAAAAATCGATTATCATTTTTTTTTTCGATTATCCTTAATATTTCGAGCTGGGATGAATATAGAGAAAAAGAAAAAATACCACCATGTAGGGGAGGCATTTTGCAACAAAAAAGGTCATATGTATTTATTTCGTCCGAGCAATGGTTTGTCTGGAAAAAATTCGATAATGCAGGTATGTATTTTGCAGCAGGGGAAATCACTAAAAGGGGACATCTTATTCATACATGAAGCGTTGGCTCATTCTAAATTGGCCAAATTTTAATATATCGAATTGAAACTTGACATAGGAGTTAAAATATATATTTTTAACATTTAGGCTGAGTCTCAGCTTGTTATCTTGAAAATGACCCGATCTAGAGCCATTTGACTTATCAGTGACTTTTAGTGATTTCCCCTGCTGCAAAATACATACCTGCATTATCGAATTTTTTCCAGACAAACCATTGCTCGGATGAAATAAATACAGATGACCTTTTTTGTTGAAAAATACCTCCCCTACACGGTGGTATTTTTTATTTTTCTCTATCTTCATCCCAGCTCGAAATATTAAGGATAATCGAAAAAAAATGATAATCGATTTTTTTTCGACTTTGGGAAATCGATAGACTGGTAAACTTTTTTTATGTTAATCTACATACTTGAATGTACTTATAAAAAAAAATCAGCCGTATTGTAAATTACTGGAACTTTGGGTCTAAAATTACCTCTACCGACTGGCCTATTTAGATTATTTACGTCTAAGATGCAAAATTTTGTTTGTTACAAGTAAGTTATTTTAGGTAAAATGTAGCCTAATCATAGACGTGAAAACGCCACAAAAAAACTGGCGAAAATCGTGATTTTTGAGCACAGCTGATCATGTATGTAAGCTTAAATGGGGAACGTAGATTGATTTGGATGAAACTCACTATACGTGTTCGGAAAACTCTGAATATTTAGCCGATATTTCTTTCTTTCGTTTATTCAAAACAGCGAGCGAAGCCGTGGTTACCCCTTAAACCGTTCTTAATACATGTTTACAGATAAAACAAAACGTTTAAGAAACTGCCCAACCAGCGATTGTTAAGCGTATTCAGAAACGTAGCCCTTTTTATTTGCATACGGGTGGAAAATGTTGAAAAACGAGTTTAAGCCCGAACAATGTATAAAGCCCACATTGCATTTCGACAGGACACGCCTAAAAAGGAGCTTAAAATGATTCAGCAATTGTCAAATTCATTGTGAACACTGCCGACGAAATACAAGGTCACCGCACCCTCCGTTTTGACGACTTAAAGGTCTAGCAATAGTTATTTTTGCAATGTGTTATTTAAAACTAAATTAAATGGAAAATATTTTATTAGAGTTTAATTAATATTGAATTTTATGTATTTACGGTTTCTGAATCGTTGAATCTGGAGACTTCAATGGTGGTTGAAACGAACGCCTTGTGCAAAGTATTGCAAACTATTAACCACTATTTTTGCATTATTTCATTTCAAATAACGAATATGAATACTTCATTCTAAAAGAAAATGTTTCATTCAGGGGTCAACTTCGCTACGGATGAAACTAAGTTTTCGACTCCATATTGAAATCTCCCGCCGTGAAGAGAAAGAGCTAGGCATCGAGAGGGGGAAGATATCGATAGTGAACTTCGAGACACCTTTTCAGTTGATTTGACATCGGAGCTGATTGGGCCAGGGGGGATCACGAAGACCCCTGGGGGGCCCACATGGGGTCCGGGCATTACAATACCTACTCCGCGGACTTACTAGTCATCCCAATTAACATAACCGCGTCGAGTTCATTTCAAAAAGGGACCAAAATTAGGTTTGTTTCGATGTAATTTGTTTTAATGTTTTGAAATTGTTGGGTTTTTTTTTGGGGTATCATGTTATCAAACAGTAGTGAAGAGTAATTCATGGAGTAGGAGATGTTGAAGTTTTGAAAATGTTTACAGTAATTCATTCTCTTGACAAGAGATTTGAATAAAAGCATAGGCGGTTAAGCGCGAGCGTAATATTCGAAGTTGGGGTTTTAAATGAGTTATATGATTTGAGAGACAAGATTTATGTTTACATAACCAACCAGCCATATTATGAAATAGTATAGAATGTAAAACAACATTTACAAATACCCAATAACATACAATTATAACATTAATATGGGGAGATTACGCACGAGATAACCACGCGTTGAAGTCTCCAAATAAAACTATGCCTTATTGGTTAATACTTAAACATATATAATGTAGGAGATAATAAGTGTACTGAAGAAAATAACAAATTATTACAATTTCGGATTAGAAATAAATAGGTCTACTCACAAGCAAAAATAAAATACAACGTGCAATAAATCTTTGCATGTATATATTTATTTATATGAGCATACAGGCAAAAGTAAATAAACAGAAATATCACGGGGTAATCATAATAGCCGAGGATCGATAATTCCTTTACCATCATAATCTAATAATTTAAATCTAATATAAACCGTGGACTCCGACAGCGATTTTACCATCATTCAACAAGAAATAAAAATATCGGAAAATACCAGTCATTACCTTTTACGATATCAACCAGAAGTATCATTTAAAAAGTATATTTCAATATGATTTCGTGTCATTAACGGGCGACATATGTCATTATAAAGGAATGTATCGAGCCACGGTGTGCGAGAGAGAGGGTGGGGGAACTGAGAGAATCAGTCGTCACTGAAGGACCTTGGGGCGATTCACTTAACAAATTAAAAACTGATTTACGTATTTTTTCCTTTCACGGATTCTATTTAGTGATAATAACTGGATTTTAAATAACTGACTGCCAAACTTTCAAATAAACTATGGGTCGGTTGCTTTGTGACCGGATAGAATAAGTTAAATTTAACTAAAATTATTATTTTTCTTTCTGTGATAGAATAATGTTTACTGATACCACGCGAGAAAGCGTATTGATTTGTATTTAGAGTTTTAGTTGGGCCTTTAACTAATATTATACACCACAGCTGTGCTACTAAACTAGTTTGGTCACAATAAAACTAAGAAGATTCAGAACTTAAGTATAAAATTATGTTTTTAATCGGAGACTTTAACTCTTGGTTAAAACGAAGTCGCTTAGTTTATATTAACCAATAAAAGGAAGAGCACTCCTGTCTTTTCTATTTCAATACATAACTCATCATTTATTTGATTTTTTATTAAATGGTGTCTATGAAAATATTAAACAATGTATATTATAAATGACTAATTAAAAAAATATATTATACTAAAATACAAAAAGGTAACGTTACATATTATTGGTTGTTCAAGAGTTCTAGTTCAAAAGTGAAAATTATACAAATATTTAACAGTATTTTAACTACAAAATTATTTACTTTCAGTGTTTTAGAAATTTTTTATAGATACATTAGGCACGTAATTTTTATTATTTAGCCTATTCATTGAACGGCGAAAGAGTAAACCTAAATACTAAGTTTACTCGGACGATATATGATTTTTAAGTATGTGTAAAAAGAAGAAAGTGTAAATATGTACCATAGACTTAAGAATAATTAGTTATAATCTGTCAGTTAAAGCTCATATATCACTGAGGATGACGACTTTGTCGTTGAAACGCGTTTGGTAATTAAACGTATATGAGTGAGAATAGTGTTATTTTTATTTTTTTAATCTAAATACTAAGATTCAAAAGTATTTAATCGAATGGAGAGACTTGAACGCGTGGTTAAACAGAAGTCGCAATAATATATTAATTACTTGACAGTTCTGAATATTTTGTAACATTATTATTTTTGAAAAAACAGAAATCAATATTAATTAAATGAAACGATAAAATTATTGTAGAATATTTTAGAAAATGTAGAATGTTTTACATTTTATTTATGTGATTTAACGAAATACTATTTTCACTTACAGCTGGCTCGATGCTTTCGTACTTCTTCTAATTAGAATAGTCGAGCAAAAGAGAGATAGAAAGAGATCCTAAGCGAGAGGAGAAGAGTTTGGAATTAATTAATACAACAGAAGGAGACATGTGCATCGCGAAAAGGATTTATTCCGAGTACATAAAATGTGTAGGCATTCTATATTTACGATTTAAACTTAGGACACGGACTATATTTATTCAAGGAAATAAGGACAAGCTTAGCAGTATTTTAACATTAACTTCCTATTAAAGCCGTACAAACTTCACTTGAAATCAAATAAAACGAGATTTAATGTTTACGACAAACTAAAGGTTTCCACTCCCTGTCTCGACAAAAATAATTATTTTGTTTGCGTTCAGGTGTTTGAAATTATTTTATACGTCTCGGTAACGCCTTAGCATCGACGCAGCGGAAATTATCGGGTTACTTTATTGCTAGCGTTCTATACTGAACAAAATCTGGAAAAGTCAAAGGTATTAATCAGTTCTGACTGAGGCAGAACGACTTCGTTTCGACCACGCGTTAAAGTCTCCTGTTAAAAAGATGTTATGATGTATATTACTTTATAAATTATTACTTGGTAGGTTTAAAACATCTGTTGTCTTGGTTAACTAATACTGAGATGGAAGGTTGTACAATATATTTGTATGTGATACTACTCCTAAACTATACAAATATTTGGTGATTTATAAAATGACAAAAACGAACCCCAACGATAGTGTAATGTTTAATTGTTTTGTATTATTGTAATGTAATAAAAATCTAGTATTATTTTATTTATTATTTTAATAAATATTACAATAATTCATGTAAGCAATCGAAAAAATAAATATTTTTTTTTATACATCCCAATAATCGACTTTGTTTGAACCACACGTTCATGTCTCCAAATAAAAGTATTCTTTATAATATTAAAACACGTGAGATTACAGTATGCAATTCGTATTGAACGGCTGTGTTTTAACCACTCGTTAAACGCTCCCCGTGAAAGATAGGCCTACGCATGCCAATTTAATACCAACGAAATTAGATTACTATTTTGTCATATTAATATAAAAAGTACGTATTAAAAATATGAGTTTTCTGTGTATTATTTAATATTGTCAAATATTTGTAAGATTACTAATTAAATTTAATTAAAAACTAAGATTATTGTATAATTTCAGTAAATTTATTGCAATATAATATAGAGGCGTAAATTCTTTACCGTACCAATAAACAATTGATTATTTTTGTTGGAATACAGTAAGTAAATAAAGGATGACAACGATAAACTACAAAAGTTCATCTTCCGCTTAACACATTCTATACACGTCTCATAGGTATCACGTATTCATTTCTACGTTTAATACCAGTGATTAGATTTCTTCAAAGATAAAACAAATTTGTCGTCGTCATTAACGAAAGAATTTCCCCCCAATGAAAACATTTTTCCAAACGTAATACATAGTTGGAAGTGTATCGGGTATCGGTAAAAATTATAAGTATGTATCGGGGAGAAGGTCGAGGCCGAGGAAGAAGAAAGAAAAAAACCTGAACAAACTAGACTGCAGAGGAAAAGTAATTTGGGCGAGAAGTGGCAGGCCAGTCTGTTATTAGGGCGACCCGTCCAACAGAACTAATACTTAGCAAATAACTTGAGCCCTTCTAACGTTTCTGTCTCCATATTAGGCGGGGTGCTCAGCATCGTCGTAGTTTTTGTAATTAGGCTATTGCGAGGCCGAAGATCCAAAGGTCCATTACGAGATGTAGAAAGGAAAATAATAACGCTTGGAAGCGTTGGGTTGTTTCTGAAACTATTTTAGTAATGTTGCTTAGAGGAGTTTGTACAAGGGATACATAGTGGATAGGCCTACGTAGTTTGCTTCGTCAACATAAACAAACGACACCGTTGATCACGCATTAAAATCTCGGAATGAACTTAAATCTTATTATGCGTGAGAACAAAATAATCAAAATATAAATTGTATAATGTTAGTTTTGACACTATATATACGTTATTGAATGAGATTTTAAGGAATAAAGTTAAAGTCAAATATATTTGTCTATAATTGCGGAAATACTACGCAATTGGAGTGCTTTAATGGCCTAACAGGTGAGTTATGTTTTATTAAAGAATATTTTGAGTTTAGGTTGTTTGGTAAGTTACTTCTTAAACATTGTTGTACGGTTTTATATGCATTTTGTTAGTAATATTTGTATTTATTTGTTTGGAAATAAATTCCACAGATTGTTACCTCTTGTACAAATGAGAGAACAATCTAAGAATTGAAAAATAGCCTACAATTTAAAGAGGTTCAACAAATGTGAGGATGAGCAAATATGTGCTGAAACTTTATTAGTATCGATTCAGTGGTACAGTACTATCAACTACGATGGACAAATTGAAACCGTACATGCTTTATTCACTTTCTATAAATCGGAAAATTTACTATTTTACCTGCTTCAAATTATTGGTTTAAGTTTAAGCTATTCGTGGTTTTAGGACATTTAATATAAATTACATTTTAAGAGTTCGAATGTGTTTGAATTTATTCACGGTTGAATTTATTAGGATTACGCCAATAATAGATTCGAACCCATGAGTACTGAAACTCGCCTTAATCTATAGACTAATATAACCTTAGGCTACTTTAAAATCTTTCAGACGCATTTTCATCGACTTAAAATCCGAATCAGTTACAATCCAACCAAATCAAATACACTGTTTACCTACATAAAGCTTTTCAATTAAATTGAATAGCAGTAAATCCACGACAGTTGTTAAAGCTAGTGAGGATGCAGATTGTGTACAGGTATAGAAAAACTTAAAACAAATACGAATAACCGTCGTCTACTTGAATTTCCTTTAGAAAAGTAAACCACGCGTTAAAGTCTCCGAGAATTGTGTAGTATCATTTAAGTAAAAGGGATTCTATTTACATCAAACACTCACGCTTATTTTTCTTTAACTAAAGACTAAGTATTACAGAAATGTAGTTGTGTCTTACTTGTGTTTGGAGAAAATAGTTGATATGTAGATCTTACCTGTAAGCAAAACAAACAAACATTAAATTATTGTAATTGGAAAACATAGTAAACATTTGTACAGTAAAATATCTGTTCTATATTCTTAAATTTAAATTAATTAATTGTACGCCTTTTCATATGTTTCATTAAATAATGTGAGATACCAACAATTCTAATAATAAGAGTGTTTAAGTCTCTAGCTTTCGAAAAGAGTAAGAAAATACTTAAGGGAAGAAATACATACTGACCAAAATATTAAAGATTGTAAAAAAACTATATTATTCACGCGATAAAATATACAAACAGGATTCCATCAAATATAGGTTAATCAGAATGGCAACCACTGATCTAGATAACACAACAAAACCCGACGCAAAAATTGCCGACGTTCTTCTACCGAGGTTAAATACGACACGTCCGTCCTAATCTAATTGTTGTCATTGCTGAAAGAAACGGGGGAATTGATGAAGCGCACTGTAAAAGAGAAGGCAGAAGGAAAGCAAAGAAATATAAGAAAGATAAAGATCTGTAAAGATAAAGATAGCGCAGATAACGACTGGAAAGAGAAAAGAAATAGTAGATTGTAGGGGAGAACGGAGAAGAGAATAAAGGGGACAAGAGAGAAGAGATGCAAATAAGAGATTCTTCAGCATTTCACAGGTCGAGAGAAGAGAGAAGGAGTTTCTGGTAGTGGAGGGGAGGGGGTCTGCTTCGAGCCACCGCCATATTTCATGTCGTCTGACTCTTTAACAGCGTTGCCGGATTGAACCGAACGCACATACCGTGTGTATACAAAAGGTAGCAAGCCCCAATAGATTCGTGTTTTTTTTTCTTTCTCTCTCTCTTGTTTTTTCATCTTACTATGATTCTCTCTCTCTATCTTCTCCGACATTCATTCCCCGGCGTATAATGAAGCCACGGCTATAATTTGGGCCGATGTGTGCGTGTGTTTTTAAGAGGGGATTGGAAACATTGGCGTCCCGGACGAGGCAAGAGGGTAGAAACACCCTTACGGCGAAACGGCTACCGTGAGGATTCCTCGTCTTGGTATTATTACCATATTTTAAAAAGAGATTAACCTTTGGTGTAAGTTAGAGGCTTAGGGACAACTTCTCTGGCTATAATTGAATTTAACCGAATAAATTGAAAATGGCTTATTTATGTATTTAAAATAAATGTAATTTATTCGTTTACAGCCTTTCTTATTACAGCACGCATATACTTCTTCGAACTTGCGCTGTAAATATTTTACAATTAATTTACTGTTCGGAAAAAGGTAATATAACTTTTGGGGTAAATTATATTATTTGAAACGCTAATATAATATAATATGTATTATTTATTGATTATATTTAGTTGGTAACAAAATAAGTAAAGAGGGTGTCTAACTATATTTTTACGTTCAGCTATTTATTTCAATTTTTTTCAATTTTATTTGAATATTCTAGAATTACGTGAATCTTTCGCGTTATTTGGTTTTAAGTGTTATTGTGAATTTGAATCTATTCTGCGTCTATTTTTATATCATATTTTATTATTTCTAATTTAAACTAAAATAGGCCTATGTTTAAAGAGTCAACGTATCTAAAACACAATGTTCGCTTTCTAATTTTCACCTACTTCATTTAACAATATTCACCAAGTTTATTGTTCAATATTCGCCTACTTGATTTACCAATAATATCCGCCTACGTGATTTACAAAATATTCCTTGATTCGTTTCCCAATATTCGGTTTATTTATCAATATTCGCCTACTTAATTTTTTAAATATTCGCCTACTTTAGTGTAAATTCCTTGTGTATTCCTTCTATAGAATAAATCATACTATGATTTCTATAGTAAACTGTGATTGTAACCAGGCATCGTTTCATCAATTTGGGGGTATAAAGCAATTTCAACTAATACCTTTGAGTAATTATTTTGAATTCAACCCACTTCAGAGTCTATTTTAAAATCTTGTCTTTCTAAGTTTGTACTACATGACATGAAACAACACCCAAAATTGTATTTCTAACTATTACAGTTCTAGAGATATTGTGATGGTCCAATTAATGATTTGACTTATACGGGGTGTACAAAAAGTCCCGCACTGGTCTAATGTTTCGCATATAAAGTAAATTTGAAGGTAGATGTGATTGAGGAACCTACTCTGTGTAAAATTGCTATTTTATAAGATTTCAAAAAAATTATCAGCTATCTTTGATCCACCATTTTGAATGTAACTTAGTTTTTTTTAAATGGGTAGTTGGTCGTGTGATACATCATTTCGATGTAGAATTTCAAGGGAAAACAAACGGTGAAATTTGCACAGGCCTATCTTTAACCGATCAAAATGGCTGCCAAAATACAACGAAATCGTGTTTTCCGATTTTGCCCCATTTTTCTGTACTATTTTGTTTACAATATTAATTATTATTCTTTTTGGATTCAGAATTAAATAAGGTTTGAAACGATATGCCACACATTTGGTTGAACCACACGAAATAAATTTTGGAAAATCAAAATGGCTGTTACTCATATTTTTTAAATAGGCCTACTCCCAAAATAGACGTGGAAATATTTTTATAACAACACGTAAATATTCTAAAAGCTCTAAAAGGACCAAAACGCTCAGTTTATACGGCGCATGCGCTTCCACAAGCTTCGTAGCAATACCATGTAAACAACTTCACTGATAAGAGAGGTGTTTTGCAGAGTTTATAAAACAAGCTTTTTACATTAAATTGTGTGTTGAGTAAAGATAGGCCCGAGGACAATAGTTTGATTAATATTAACAAGAAATCCCACTTTTAAATTGAATAAATGTTGCAGGGATATTTAACATGTTGCCATGGCAACCGGGTTATTACACCTTTCAAAAAAATCTTATGGAACTATTGAGGTTTAAATAAGTAATAAATCATGGAAATCGATTTACAAAAAATATTATCGAACAAACTTATTTTAATCTATATATATAAACGCGAAATACCACTCACTCACTCACTCACTCACTTATCACGTTTTCTCAAAAACTACCGAACGGATTGAAATGAAATTTGGTATGTAGCTTCCTCTAGGGCCAAAGGTGCTCAGTAAGAAAGGATTTGAAAAAATTGGAAATTTTAGGGGGGTTTTGGGGGATCAAAGTTATTAAATCACGATTTCTTCAAAACTACCGAACGGATTGGAATGAAATTTGGTATGTAGCTTCCTGTAGGGCCATAGGCGCTCGCTAAGAAAGGGTATGAAAAATTTCGAAGTTTTAGGAGGGGTTTGGGGGGATCAAATTTACTAAAATCATAATTTCAGATCTTTTATTATTATGACAGTAGTGCTTTTATTATTTAAGATCTATGTATATAAAAGTCAAATACCACTCACTGACTGAACACTTAAAAATAATACAATTACGTTAAAAAGACTGAAAATACCAACCACCACGGGCAACGCTGTACGGGTCAGCTAGTGAATAATAGGCGTTAAAACCTATATAAAAAGTTCCGTAAATATGAAACATAGAATTCTAGGCCTTTGCGAAAGCTTTCTAGGCTAACAAAATTGTAATAAATATTTACCGATAACCGTAGTCATGCAACAGAACTCCAGGCTTATGTTCTTGTAGATATATGTCGTAGATTTATGCTGGAGTTAATTCGGATTCCCTAAACGTTGTATATTGATTTTAAAACACAAATATGTATTTAATAATAATAACACAAACTCTCACACAGATACGTTTAATACGGTCGATTATCAAACGCGTTTCAACTACAAAATCGTCATCCTCAGTGATACATGATCTGAAACTAACAAATTGAAACTCGCGTCGTTTTTGAGAGATATTGCGTTAGTAAATAAATATGATACATATTAGATATGATTATTAAATAGTTCCTTTTCATTTGTCAAGCGCAAATGTAACCAAAAACTCCAGCCCTACTACGCATGCTTCAGAATCTATGTCAACGCTACCACCACCTCCCTACCCCTGTCCAAGTGCCTCTGTCCTAAACATTCGCCATTTCCGTGAAAACATCAGAATATACAATACTCTGTTTGCATGTACTTCGTCGCGTTGAGCGAAGTGAGCAGCCCTCTAGTTAATAATACCAAAACTGTACATCCATCGTTACTAACTACTAAACGGCACAGTTCAATAACCCGTCTCAAAATGGCGGCTGTTTAAGTTATTTTTTAATCATAACACTTTTGTAATCGCATATATTATTTCTCAAGACTGTTTTTTTGTCGGTACGCCATAACTTCCTTAATACATCATCAAATTACATGAATGAGGCATCATTTTAAAGCTTTCCTTAACCACTACACGGGAAAAATAGACAAACAGCTTAAAATTCATGTTTTAATAACAAAAATTGATTTAAAAAACTTTTATATTATATTCTGTATGTTCCTAATGAAAGGCGCCATCTACTAACCATCTGTTTAACTAGCATGACAGCTGTTAGTTAGATTGTTTACACTGTAAGATTGTATAAGGAAACTGTTATTTATAAACCAATGTAAATAAATAAACTTAATTAACTGAATTAAATCAACGTGTTAAATCAGGTAAATGTAGGCCTACTCCGAACTTGCGAAATATTCGCACGGGTCAGCTAGTTCTTTTAATTTAGGCTAATGTCAAATATTGTTTTTCGTTAAAATAAATAGAATCGCGGCAATTAGATCGTGCAGCCTATGGTAATAATGCGTAGAAATTTTCATAACAGTATTTTTTACGGCGATCGACTGGCGAAACCGGTATAAATAAGCGGGTGAAATGTTTTCATTGAAAATATTAACACAACCTAACGCAATACATGGTTGCAATGTTCCAACAGAATTTTGGTAATTAATTTATCTAAGCTTTTTTTCAACTTGCCGACCAACTACCGGCATATTTTGAAAGTATTTCACAACCATATTCGTATTACAATTTAGTAGCATAATTTCTATCGCAAATATTCCTGCCTCTTTTATACACCAGGTCTCTAAAATCCTATTCTCGCATTAAATACAGACAATTCAATTTTACACCCTTACTATTTTCGACACCATCCACAGACACAGGAGAGCACAAGTATTGTATTATATGGCCCCAGTACAAATATATTTCCCCGCAATACTGAGAAGGAACAGTACGTGTTCACATTTCAGTGTTTAAATTCTCTAAGCCTGATTAACTGCTCATTCCTATAGTGAGCCGCCTTACTAAATTCTAAAATTAAAGTTTTCCATTTTACTAACAACAACAAACTAGGCACACTTGAATGTAAATTAAACACTTTATTTTTTTCAAAATCTCCTGACTTTCTGACATTTTTACAAGGTTTCTGACTTGTTGAC
>JAGFPH010000484.1:414137-428383 GCA_018207615.1 Philaenus spumarius
AAAGTTCTAGAATGTTGTAGAAACGGACTATGAAGCTATGGAATGTTCGATAATGTTCCAGATTGTTATAGAACCTCCCAGAAAGATCTAAAATGATGAAAAAATTGGCTATAAAGCTATAGAATTTTCACAAAGTTGTAAAATGTTCCAGATTGTTATAGAATTACCCAGAAAGATATAGAATGTTCTGGAAACGGACTATGAAGCTATGGAATGTTCGATAATGCTCCAGATTGTTATAGAACCTCCCAGAAAGTTCTAAAATGTTGTAAAAATTGCCTAAAATCTATAGTATTTTCGATAATGTTGTAGAATGTTCTGAAAACGGACTATGAAGCTGTAGAATGTTTCTGTAGTGTTGTAGAATGTTATAGAAACTTGCAAAAAGTTCTAGAATTTAATAGAAACGGGCTGTAAAGCTATGGAATGTTCGATAATGTTCCAGATTGTTATAGAACTTCCCATAAAGTTCTAAAATGTTGTAGAAACGGGCTTCGAAGCTAAGGAATGTTCGATAATGTTTCACATTTTATAGAACCTCCCAGAAAGTTCTAAAATGTTGTACAAATTGGCTATAAAGCTACAGAATTTCCGATAATGTTGTAGAATGTTCCAGATTGTTATAGATCCTCCCAGAAAGATCTAAAATATTCTGGAAACGGACTATGAAGCTGTAGAATGTTCGTTAACGTTATAGACTCTTGCAGAAAGTTTTAGAATGTTATGAAACGGGCTATGATGCTACGGAATGTTCCATAATGTTCCAGATTGTTATAGAACCTCCCAGAAAGTTCTAGAATGTTCGAAAAACGGGCTACGAAGCTATAAAATGTTTGAGAATGTTGTAGACTGTTCCAGAATGTAAGAAAACCTCCCAAAAAGTTCTAGAAACGAGTTATGAAGCTATACACAAAAAGTGGCACATATTATGTTAGCTTATACATAGGAGAAAATATATTTGTTTTTCGATTATTTGCTTTTAAGGTGTAAAAATATTGTTTGCATAAAATATTTTAAGTACAATGTATAAATGTTACTGCGGAAATCGTGGTTTTTGCGCTTACATGGCGCACAGCTGATCATGACTGTATGTAAGAATAAATGGGAAACATAGATTGATTTGGACGACATTCACTATACGTTTTTGGGTCAGTGACTCTTAATATTTACGTGATATTTCTGTCATATCTGCGAGCGAAGCGGAAGTGCCCCTGCTAGCTAATTATATTTGTAAAAAATAGTTCAACGCTTTGTTTACAGTTGAGGCAGTAGCTTCGAATAAAACAAATCAATAAACATCTTCTGAGAAATAAACCATACGAAAACACAAAAGTAAATTACAGATAGAAATAAAGATAATCCCATATAGATTTGCAGTGTTCATAAAATCAAAACAAAAACAAACAAATAATCCAAAATATGAAAACAATAAATTAAAAACTAGTTCAATTAAATCCAACAAAAGGTCTACACCAACATACCTAATTTGTACGTATTTCCTTTGTCAATTAAAACTGACAATTCCAGATCGTGAACTGAAGTAATTATTGATAAGTAATAAAACAATGCGGAGCTAAAATACCAACATGGCTAATGACTACGTCCAGGCGCATTAATAAGTATATATTACTACACATTTTATGACGGGGAGGCCTTTTTTAGAAAAATATCCAATTTACAGTCTGGTTTATAGGTTTGCTAATTATAAGGAACATTTATGAAAAGTCTCAATTAAAAATTGGATTACGGAGCATGTTAGTAGACTGTGGCAGAAATAATGTATTTATTTATATTGGATACTACAGTATTTTAACGCTGGAATAGTGTTAATAATTGGTTGTGGAATAAAGAGAAACTGTTCAAATGTATTCCTGTAATATAAAAAATGGCGTTTGAAAAAAAAACATTTGAATAAAATATTGTTGACACACATCCTAATCAGCTTATTCTTTTTTACATTTCTCGATTTTTCTGTCTTAAACGCCCGGTCTTTGTCCTTTTCTATACTCGGTGTTAAAGTCTCCGGAATACGATATGCATTGTTTATGTTAACTTTAATATAGATTGCAGGGTGATATTTCGGGACTGATACTAGAACTGAAAATAAGGAGAAAAAACATTTTGTATTTTCTATAATAAAATATAACTGGAGAACGTTTAAAATTATCCTTAAAAATGTTTGCATTATTTTGCATAATTTTCACTTTTTCAAGTTTACTATTTTTTTCTTAAAGTTCCAAAATAGCGGCCTTTTAAAACTATAAAAATCCGTTTTACAAAATATGAGACCAAGTTAATGTAGATTGAGATGATTTGTTTATTTGCATTGTATGCCGATGGATTGGATGTTAAAACATCAAATTTTTACTCATACAACAATTATTAATTCTTCGAAAAACCCCATTAATATTTGCAAAAGGTATACTAATTAATTACTTTAGTTTGAAAACAGGTATCATTGACAAAACTTAGCATAAGTGAAACATATGCAATACAATTTGTTTTAACTAATACATTGATATTCGCGTAAAAATATGAACAATGTGAAAGCTGTAAAATCGTTTAAACATTACACTATAAAGAAATATTTTTAATAATAGCGCTGTGTTAATTCTAAAATTTTAGCATTTTAAAACATCAAGTTTACTGACAATTATTAAATAAACCTTTTTTATTAGGCTAACTAAATCTCAACTCAGATAAAGCTATCTTATTACAAAAGTCGTAAAATAAACCAAAACAATTCCAGAGAATTTAACGCCGGGTATAGAAAAGGATGCGTTACAAGAACGGAAACAAAACCAACAAAGAAATCCCAGCTGATAAAAACGTTGTGTTAACAATACTATATCCTGAGCTGGTAAATTACGGTATTTACCTTTTGTGTTTCTAATTTGTTTTATCTTCCCAGTTCTCCGATAAGGCTGCGGACGACGTGAGAGCTCTTATGCATTTTAATAAACATTTTCGTTCCAAGGTGGGAAGGGCAAAGAGGTCGCGGAATCTCGCATCCTGAAATCGGATAATTGAACATACTGTGTGCAAAAATATATAACAGGCATTGCTCGTGTGACGGTTCAGCGAAGACAAGGAATTTAATAGGCAGCATGAAACTGGCTTGGCTTTCTGCGGTTAATGAGAAAGTCTGTAAATAATAAGAATTATGGAAATAATTGAATATCAACTGTACAATGTATCGCGTGTCTTATTAATGTATTATGTCTCTAATGTCTAATTAATATTGTGTATTCTGTACTCGTCTGAAAAAACGAACCGCCATTTTGATTGGAAAGGGAAATTATTGTTTTTGTTTTGTTAGCTTAGTCTTTTTTATGGGCAATTTAACGAGTGTAAATGGTAATTAAATAAAAATCTGTTGTAAAGACGCTGTAGTTGTAAATACAAACCATTTATTCCCCTATAAAATGACTAGAGGCGTCAGTGTAAACATTTTATAAAAGTAGTGAACTTTTTTTATTTAGAAAATTTTTCTTAACTTATCAAAAACATTTTTATTTAATTAAATTTCATGTTAGAAAAAGCTATCTTATTTCAAACGCCACAAAACAACAAAATAGTTCTAGAGACTTTAACATCGCAAACAAAACATAAACAATCACAGAATCACAGCTAATAGTCAAAATTTGTAAACGAAATTTAATTTTAATTTTCTTGAATCATTGCTAGTGTTATAATGAATAAAGCTGTATTTTTGTAAATTATTTTTAAATCATGTGTTCAATTGTTAAGTATTTATTTGCCGTATTTAAATCTTTCCAACTACAACATTTCTAAAGCAATTCTACCAAGTTTTTAAAAATTTCAAGTAGGCGAAAATACATATTTTTATATCTTGTGTTATTAAAGTAAACATTATAAAACTTTTATTTTATTATTAACATTAATAAAACGAATTAAACAATGATAAAATGCCTACTGCATAGAAAAAAATAAATAAACAAACAATAAGAGAGCAGTGTTATTATTATGATATAATGTCATAAAATGTACGAAATTAGAAATAACATTAAGAATGGACAAATTTGAGAATTAAATAAAGTGTTTGAACTAAAATCAAATCATTTAATAATTCCGATAAATTTAAGAAACCACTTAACTTCAAGTAACACTACCAATGCAATTTCTATATTTTTTCATTGTGTTTGTCATTTTGTATTATATTTTTCCCGGAAAACATTGAAGAATAAATATTGAGTTACGCCTGTGAGATATGGTATTTAATAGTATTTACTCCTTTATAATTTGGTCGTTAAAGCTCGAGTCTCTCTGAAGATGCCTTCATTGCCGTTGAAACGCGTGTGAGTGAATGGACGTATTACTTGTGTTCATATATTATTCTGCTACAATTTACATTATTTTTAATACATATATAAAAAGTATAATGGCAGCAACTCTAACCATCTACTTATAGAAATCTCTACTTCTTACATATAACAAAACATATTTTATTATATTCTGCGTAATACAGGTTTATTTTGTTTTTTCTCTATTTCCAAAGCAGAGAATATGAAATAATCTAAATGAAAATATTAAGATGTTCAAATATGATCTAATTATTTATTTAAATTAAATGTAATGTTTTGTTCGTTATATGAATACATTTGTAGAAACTAGGCCATGGTGAGTTAAAACGTTAAAAATTAGATGTAATCCTTAAACAAGTTTCTCGCCAACCCGCCTCCCACTAAGTATTCGTCAAACATAATTTTTCTCGAATTCCAGAAGTACAAAGGTCATTTGGAAGGTGAGATTTTGATTACAAGTCTTAGGGGCTAATTGCCCCCAACAATTAAGGAACGCCCGTGAAAATTTTGAATTAATTAAGAGAGCAAATGGAGCGGGATATGGTGGGAGGCAATGCAGTAATGGATGAAGCCTACTAAGACAAATCGTAAGCCATAAGTCATAAGGTATGGAGAGATTAGTAGAGGGCATTATCATTAGGGAATGTTGGACCTACTGTGCACAAACCGGCAACATCGGAATCTCCCGCTCTGCGTTTTGGCAGGGGACAAAGGCTTCACGTAGGAGTAGGAGAGTGGTTTCTGCTTTGGTACCATCTGTTGCTTAACTATATCTTTTAGTTTGGTCGCTTTCTTGCTAATTAATGTATTCGGATAATGTATTTGTATAATAGTTAGGGTTGGAATAATAAGGTTTACGGTGTAAACGAGGTAAAATGTTCTTAGAAAAGGGTAAAAACAGCTAAAAAGAACAAATAGTGTTGTTTTACCTAAATATGAGCAACTAAATTGTAAATCTAGCCGATCAAAACACCATCTAAAGTAATTGTAAAAAATATTCCGCGAGACTTTAATGCCGGAAGAGGAAGTATTCGTAAATATTTCCAATTATAAATTAAACTAATTAAAAATAAAGGCCTTTTATGACAATTGCCCTGAAGTATGTGTTATTCATGAAGATTTTTTTTTAAATAAGGTTTGTAAATTAGTTTTTTTTTATTTCGCGTATTCTAATTAGTTTTAACACCGGTTGAACAGTTTAAAATAATTCTAATTACAGCTTCGTAAAATTGGGACTCTGATAGTTTGTGATTTGTAAGCTGGAAAGACAAGAGTTTGAAAATTTGTATGAATTACTTAACCAATCTTTTGGGGTTCAAAATATTTCAATATATGATATTTAATAAAGAGATTAAACTGCATAATATTGCCCTAAGTGTATATATTTTATTTCTAATTAGAAGTTAACGTATTGCGATGTGTACAAAAGTCTTATTGCATAATTTTAATCGCAAATTTTGGAATATAATTATTCATAAAATATATTAAATCATAACTAAATAGGCAATATTAATTTCACAATATAACATTTCGGAGGTCTTTAATGCGTGGATAGAAACGAATGCTAGATATTATAGATTATAATTTTGTTTTAATTTTAAATTCAGTTTACAAGCCTAACATTAAGGATCATAAATACAACATATATATATAAACTTTAATAAAATGTCATACATTTAAATAAAACAAACGCAATTTTTTTAACTAGGCTATACAAGAACATTTCTGGAGACTTTAACGCGGGTATATAAAAATGTATGCATAAATAATACCAACTTTAAATTAATGTTTTTGCAATTACACACCACAAAACAAAGAGCACTTTAAAAAAAATGCAGATCACAAACCCAACATCAAGAACAATAAATCTAAAATTTGATTAAACTTGAACAAAATAACAAACCTTCAACATTTAAATAAAACATACACAATACAATATGATTAATCTTTAATCAGTGAGATTTAATTGCAAATCTATAAATAGCCTAAGATTGCCAGATTTAAGGTCCATGACCTTCAGCAGGGCCGGCTTAACTCCCCCCCTTCTGCACATGCGCATTGACATTCGACTGTCCCAACTCAAAAGCGTGCCGGTAGTTAACTCTATATTGTGGCCTACTTATAAAACGGACAGGACTATTCTGGAAACTATAAAATTCTCGGTAATTCTCTGAAGATAGTTTTATTACTAAAGTGGACGACATTTTAAAGTTCAAAGTTATTGGGTTCTAGAGATGAAACCGATCGTCTGTGGCCGTTACCCGTTAGGCCGGTAGGAAGAAAACTAGGTTACCAATGCAGCCCCGACTATATGGAACAAAACACAAACGAAATTTACAGTAAAATATGTATTAGTAGGTATTAAAGTGGGTGATGGTTGGATCTGAATTCCAATGTACCTATATTTATAATCTCAAATTACCTAGACTTTGCACTATTGAGGTAGTGAATAATATACCCCAAATGCACACACATAGGAAACCAGTCAACCAGAATAGTAAACTAAATATTCATAATAAATATTTATCTCAAACTAAATTAAACAATAATCAATGTAATAGGTCTTTTAACTATGATACCAATTAAAAACACCGATCTAAGGTTACGAAACATAAAAGTAGCATATACCACAAAATATTACACGATTAAAAAAAAACATTAAAAATAATCAAACAAACTATTAGATAAATGAAAAGTATCAAACCAACGAAACGAAATATTCAAGTATGAGAAATTGAGCAATATAAAATAAAAGAAATAATAGAACAAATTATGAAACAAAAGAAGATATCAAACTTACGTAGCGAAATATTCAATTAGAAGAACACATACCTACCATTGGTAAGATTGACTAAATATGTAAAAGAAAACAAACCATAAAAATAATAAAACAAATTACTAGACAAATGAAAAATAGCTTACTAACGTAACGAAGTATTAAATGTAAAAACAAATACTTTACGACTGATGAAATATAAAAAACAAAACAAAAAATAAAAAACAAAATATCACAATATCGTAGGATGTTTTTTTTAACGAGGGAAAATATATAACAAAATAAACCATCAAAATAATTGAAAATACCAAAAATAACAAAAAAAAATATCGACCAATTATAAAAATCCGGTTATATAAAATCAAATAAATTTAACTATTAGTTGTAATTTATTTAAACATTTTTAACTTCGCAAAAAAAACTCTCCAACCTTCCTAAACCAAACGGTGATTAATTGCAACTAAAAGGAACCAGTCTCCGGAGATTTGATTAATCAATAAATAGAACATAGGTGAAGTTGGAGCAGCATTCCTCGGACACACCTTCGCTACAGCTCTTTATTTACAAATTTGGTACAGCAAGCGACACTTTGGGGTCCAAGGTCATCCGTATAGTGACGTTTAAAAAAAACAGTCTAGTTTCATCATTCGGATAAGAAGGTATAACAACCGCGTAAAAAAATAACCGAATGAAAAATACGACGCTCCCCTACTTAAAATTTGAAAGTGCGGGAGAATGATAATTGCAGACGAGATATAGGTTAAACAAATTCTATTTGTTCATTTAAAATGTATACCTCAACAACTGATTGCAGTTGTATATTGTTGGAATAATAATAAGCTGTCCCTCTAATGTAAGCTACTTCTCAGTGGGCGATTAAATGTTTTGACATTTTTTTTATTGTTATTATTTTTTGGTCAGGTTTGTGTTTAGGAGCGGATCAATCTAGTCACAATCAATTTTCTCGAGAACGGATGACGGTATCGCAATGAAACTTTGCATAGTTGTAAATAACGCTAACCTTAATATGTTCAAATCTTAAGAACTCCAAAAATATTTTCTAAATCCAACACGAAAGCTTTTGTTTGCGGTTTCATAGAATATTATCGAACAATGACTGGAAAAAATGGGTTTTTTTTAATATACGGCAAAATGTTGGAGAAATTTATTTGATTTGTTTCATTAGAAGTGAAACGACACTTTTACGGCAGTTTTTTTAACAAAACGTTTAACTTTTTTCAATCACAGAAAAAATATAAAAACTAAATTAAAGTAGGGGAAGGTTCCGTAGTTTTATTTAAAAAACCAGTAAATAAACTTAAATTAGTAAATTAAAAGTATAAAATCACAAAATGTAGGTTAAATTCAGAGAGGAAAAACTTCAACACAGACCTGTCTACCACCGCATAACGGTGAACCGCACGAACTTGTCGGGTCGAAATATGATTTGTACTGTTGTCTCTAAATAGTGTCGAACAACGTGTTAAAGTACGAAGCTCGGTTACCAGGTGCGAATGCCCCCCCCCCCCCACAATGTTCTCTCTTCTTAATATCTGCAGTTTTTATGGTTCCTTCCCTGGTGAGTTCTTTACTGTGGTGACCCATCATCGAAGCATTCCTCGTCCTTCGCTGCATACACTTCACGACTACAGGGAGTTACGAAATTTAAATGCTTCAATAGTTTTCTGTAATGAACAAACGTTTCGAAACTAACTCACTCGCAGTTCGTTGAAAAGTGTTCAGTAAACAATTTGGATAAATAATGTGCATCAAGGCAAAATCTTGACGGATTCGTTTCCATTCTCGCCGTTTACTGAACAGATTTAAATGCGACTTTGAATATATGATTTACCTTATACAAGAATAAAGTTTGGTAGT
This sequence comes from Philaenus spumarius, assembly GCA_018207615.1. Taxonomy (NCBI): domain Eukaryota; kingdom Metazoa; phylum Arthropoda; class Insecta; order Hemiptera; family Aphrophoridae; genus Philaenus; species Philaenus spumarius. The sequence goes on from JAGFPH010000484.1 coordinate 423,117, forward strand.
GCTCTTCCTTTTATATCGAGGAAAGGTACAAGAAACTAAATGCACGATTTCCATTTCAAAATAGCGGGAAATCTTTAAAAAAAATCATCAGGCATTATCCTTTTATAATACAACAAACAATAAGAATGCCATTTTTAGGTATATTTATTCTTCAATGGGGGTAAATAGACAAACAATTGGGAAAGCCACCCCTTCAACTAAAAAATGTATGTAGTTTGAACGTTGCGTAGGTAATTCGAGTAATTTTCATATAATAATTTTTAACATTACATTTCGCGAAAGATAGGTGAAAATAAAAAATAAATTAAGAATAATTTGATTTAAAATACCTGTTCCGTTTACAAAGACGGGGTAGGCAAACATTGTCAAAGGTTTTTGTGTCTACGTTTGGATGTGTGGTAAAATTGTAACACAAATAAATAATTAAAACCGGTGGACTTCAGTTCAATATAAACTTCGTCTGTAAAAGGATAGGACGAAACCCGACGCGTAATTGAATACGACTATTCTCCAAGACGACCATCAAACACTGACGTCGACGAATATAGAAAACTACTAAATCAAACAAACCCTTTGCTACATAATGAAAACATTGTATGATTAAATTTGACTGGTAAGTTGGCGCCAAGATGAGATGAATAGAGTTTTTCAAGTACATAATTTATTTTCATTTGTAAATCCACTAAAAACGGATAAATTACGTCGGTCTACTTATACCAGGCAATTAACTCTGACGACAGATTAATATTAATTAATACACATCGACGTCAAGTCAACTGAAGATGACGGACTAGGTGAAACGTTACTTTTTTGGGTGTTACGTTGGCATTACGTTTTATAAAAAAAATTTGTGAAACCAGAATGCAGACAAATATAATGGCAAAAAATAATATTGTTTATCACCAAAAAGAAGTTATAACAGAACTGCAATTGCTGTAAAATCATACTGTAACATTTCAGTACATTCGCTAGTATAATGATTAATTTTCCTCCCAATTTACTAACGGAAAATTTTTCTGCAAAACGGTAAATTTCCCTCCCCTCGATAGTAATGATTAATTTCCCTCTAAATTTATTAGCAGAAAATCTCCCTCCGCCTCGGAAAATTTCTCTCCGTTCACTAGTTAAGTCTGGTTAATAGCAGAAACCCCCCATCCCCCGTTTATTAGCAGAAAATCCCTGTCCGCTTCGGAAATTTTCGCTAAATTCACTAGTAAAATATGATTAATAATTTCCCTCCAAACTTATTATCAGAAAATCTCCCTCTGTCCTGGTAAATTTCCCTTAATTCGCTAGTAAAATCTGATTAATCTCCCTCCGTCCTGGAAAACTTCCCTCCATTCGCTAGTAAATTATGGTTAATTTCCCTCCCAATTTATAAGCAGAAATTCTCCCTCCGCCCTGACAAATATCCTTCCATTCGGTAGAAAAACCTGATGAATTTCATTCCCAATTTACTAACGGAAAATCTTCCTTCTCCCAGGCAAATCTCCCTCTATTCGCTAGTGAAATCTGTTTAATTTCTCCATTAATTTATAAATATCCCTCCGCCCGGGAAAATATCCCTCCATTTGCCAGTGAAATCTGAGATTATTTTCCCTTATAATTTATTAGCAGAAAATCTCCCTCCATCCGGCTAATTTCCCACCTTTAGCTAAAAATATCTGATTAATTTACCTCCCAATTTATTCGCAGAAAATCCCCTCTGCTCCGGCACATTTCCCTCAATTTGCTAGTAAAATCTGATTAATATATCTCCCAATTGATTAGCAGAAAATTTTCCTCCATTCGCTAGTGAAATCTGTTTAATTTTCCTCCCAATTGTTACCATAAATATCCCTCTTCCCCGAAAATTTTCCTCAAAATTTATTAGAAGAAATATCCCTCCGCACAGGCAAATTTCCCACCCTCTAAAAAAACTCGTCTAATATTTATTGAAAGAGCATCAAGACGGCAAAGACTGTTCTTCGTTCTTACGTTTTGGTAATAATTTACAGTTTTCGATAGTATTATAGGACACAGACCTTGTTAAGTGATAACGTTCTCTTCGTTTATTCTTAGAAAATTTCTTTTCGTTCTACTAAACACTAAAAGCAATGAAATCAACACGAAATGTATAAACGATCAGAGTCTATTGTTTGAGTCGCATTTGACGGGGTTTTTTCACATAAATACAAGAGAGTGGATGTCTGTCCGTCATAATGTTCACCATTTACACACCGGAACTCGCCTTATTTAGTCTTTTCCGAGAAGTCCTGCGAGCCTCTTTAGTATTCATCGCATCCGTTGTACTGTTGTAATGCATCCGACTAAATCGATTACTGCGCTATGGGTATAGAAAGGAAAACTTCCGGGGTCATGGTGACAGTGGGTTGGTCGGGTGAATACATTTCAGATGGAAATGCTTCACCGTGTGGTAAAAAACATTCCAAATTATACGTCCACAGCGCCGGTATTTCGCACATTTATTTCTTGTTATTAGAAAATATTAATTGATTTCAATATTGGAATAAAAACTGGTGACGATGCTTTAATCCTAAGTAAACTTTAAATAGCTTCTTTTAACAAAGACGAATGTTATTTTAGTTTTAAAAGAATGTTAATTTTGTATAGCCTAACTCAGTTTTTTTTAATTGTGATAAAATCAGCCATATTTCAACATGGCTGCCGACTTAAAAATTTCAACAGACCATATTATTTTGTATTACTTTAAGTACTTCATAACGCCCTATCCACGCCAATTTTAGTTTTGTACGAATACGGGGCATACAACACTGTTTGGTTATTGTAACTCGTGCGTTGCTGAAGATGGCGACTTTGCCGTAGAAACGCGTTAGTAGTGAGATTAATAAAACAGGTACATTTAATATTTAGGGTTAGTAAAATGGCATGGTTACCGCGTTTACTATTTGGCAAAGAGTTGCGAAACACCCTATACATGAAGTACTTTGTTGCACTCGGAGCGCTGAACGTGCTAAGTGATTAATTCAATTTCCAGTCGTATTACTCTCCACTCGGAACAAAACTTGTCTTAAATAACTCATTATTAAATCCAGTCTCAAGGTCCGAATATATATGAAAAAGTGTAAAACGGAGGAACTTATAAAGCGAAGTGATTAGCCAACGCGTTGCTCGCGGCCATCGAAATATACGGCCGTGGCAGTGGTTAATAAATCTATTAAGCAGTGGATACGCTGAATCAATCGCAGGAGGCTTGTATCCGTTACCGAATAGTTTTTAATGTATTTGAATAGAGGGTGATCGATTAGTCAGGGACCGTAGACATTCTCACGTTAGAAACAGCTCGGGTTAGTTCAGATTCTGCGCAGGGGATTGAAAATGACTGTCGCATCTGGGATATAGCCGGAAATTTTACCAAAATTAATTATCAAAACTAAATGTGGTAAAAATCCGCGGTTATATGGTATGGTAGCCCTGTATCCTTCGTCCATGAAGAGGATTTCAGTTTGGGTTGGATTCGTAGATATGGTTGTCAAAGGAAGCCATCGCATTAATGAATGGGAAGTCGGCGAAGCAGCTGTGAGTCGAAAGACGAAGAATGTTCCTAAATATTATAGAAGTTCTCACAATGTAAGAGACAGAATGTTCTAGATGCTCCAGAAAGAATGTTCTAAAATGTAACGAGTAAGTTATAAAATCTTTCAGAAGGTCCGAAAATGTTCTAGAATGTTAGAGACAGAATGTTCTAGATGTTTCAGAAAGAATGTTCTACAATGTAACCAGAATGTCATAGAATCTTTCATAAGGTCCGAGAATTTTCCAGGTGGTTAAACACCATCGAAGAGAAAATGGCAGAAATCGTGGTTATCGGTTCAAAACGATTCCATAAAAAATCTTCCGCTCAGTTAGGGTGTTTTCAAAACTTTACAGCCCTCTAACTTTTAAACGGTTACTCGTATCAAAACAACACCAAGAACAAAAATACTTAAAATAACTCATAAAACCCACAATCATCATATCATATAAGGCATTCCATAAGAATACGAAAGTTGACCGACATATTGGAAAATGGCGGCCATTTACAAATATTTTAACTACATATTTTTTAATTTCTCAAAAAACAAAGAAAGGTTCTCCGTTTAAAGTTTGCTGTCAGATTTATAGTTCACAAGAAACCAATGGCGGCCAATTAAAAAAAAAAATATATCCTGTACAGTAAGGAATAATACTTTCATATGTTACATACTATATATTTTTCAATCTACCCACTTACTATCGCAACACCATTACCAATATTAATGTATACCTCCCTTTAGTGACTCTAAATTAATGTGTAATCTAAAAAAATACCACAATTAATCCAGATGTTTTGTACTAACACTAAAAGTTAAATTTCAATCTGTATCGTGTACGATAATTTGGTAAAAGTACGATAGTTTTCGATTATACATACCAGCAGACTTTTCTTCTTTATATATAGGAGATGTGAGTGGTGGTATAAAGGGGAATCTTATCATATATAAAGAGACTAGCTGACCCGTACGGCGTTGCCCGTGGTGGTTGGTATTTTCAGTCTTTTTAACGTAATTGTATTCTTTTTAAGTGTTCAGTCAGTCAGTGTTATTTGGCTTTTATATATATAGATCTTAAATAATAAAATCACTATTGTCATAATAATAAAAGATCTGAAATTATGATTTTAGTAACTTTGATCCCCCAAACCCCTCCTAAAATTTCGAAATTTTTCATACCCTTTTTTAGTGAGCATCTATAGCCCTAGAGGAAGCTACATACCAAATTTCATTCCAATCCGTTCGGTAGTTTTGAAGAAATCGTGATTTAACAACTTTGATCCCCCCAAACCTCCCCTAAAATTTCGAATTTCTCCAAACCCTTTCTTAGTAAGCACCTATGGCCCTAGAGGAAGCTACATACCAAACTTCATGCCAATCCGTTCCGTAGTTTTGAAGAAATCGTTTTTTAATAAATTTGATCCCCCCAAACCCCCCTTAAAATTTCGAATTTTTTCAAACCCTTTCTTAGTGAGCACCTATGGCCCTAGAGGAAGCTACATACCAAATTTCATTTCAATCCGTTTTGTAGTTTTTGAGAAATCGTGATGAGTGAGTCAGTGGTATTTCGCTTTTATATATACAGATATATATAGATAGATGTGTGCGGTGGTAGAAAGGGGAATCTTCTCATATATATAAAGATATGTGTGTGGTGGTAGAAAGGGTAATCTTCTTATATATATATATATATATAAAGAGATGTGTGTGGTGGTAGAAAGGGGAATCTTCTCA
>JAGFPH010000484.1:433204-468271 GCA_018207615.1 Philaenus spumarius
AACGTTTCACGACGGTCCATTGATTCAAGTTACTAGAAGCGGGGAGCCGCCCACTTCTTTTGAAGTAGTTGAACGTGGCACTAAGGTTGACTGATTCAAATTAAGAGTGCCTGGGGGCCGTCCACTTTCTTTAAAGTAGTCGTTCAACGTGGCAAGACGGTTGATTGGCAAGACATCTATGTATTGTATGTAAAATGACGTGACGTGGGTTCTTTCGTCGCAACATCGCAGGTTCCAGCCCAGTTTACGTGCCAGCTGTTTTGGACCATCGTAAGTTTGACTACTCACAGGCTTAATACTTATATTTCTTTGCATTGCATGTGGGAAATGTTAAATAATTGAGCTCGGTGACGGAAATACGACGGTTTCTGTGATGAACATGTTGAATTCTTTAAAAAAAAATATAAACTCTTAAAGTGCTCAGTATAGCACGTGCATTGTTAAAACCCTACTTAAAAAAAAACACACAAAACCATTGGAACCTTCACCACAGAATTTGGGAAGTATGGTTAAAATTGTTTGGAAATTTTATATCCACCCCCCCCCCCCCCGACCTTGGTTGGTTTGTGTACGACTCGTATTTAATAACCATCAAATCTATGTTTAATTTGTTTTTATGTACAATTTTTACGTAACAGATTAATAAACACACTCTAGTGCAAAAGCACTTTATTGGTTGGTGGAGTTTTTTCTTCTATTGGGAACCCGAAAAGGCTGAGTCTATGGTTCCTACATTTTTCATGGAGTATATAGTTTTATTTTTTAAGTATGTTATGCGTGTAGCATAAGAAGAAATATGATCTTTTTTGAAATCGGGCGAGTAATTCCGAAACAGTTTTGACAGCAATAGAAATGAAACCGAAAAATTATTATTCTACGTTTCGCTCCCGAGCCGACAATTATTTCGTAAAATCGCGACATAAATCGCGCCTCGCTCCGCTCACGGCATTACTTAAAATTCTCTTTGTTACTCGCCAGCATAATGTTAGTTATAAGACGTGGTGTCATGTTGGTTTACAAACGGCGACCACATATTTCACCGAGCGCAGTGTTCAAGTCAGATGTAGGTTTTCTGTACGTCCGGCCGCCTGGGGCAATTTTTTCGGATTGCCCCCCGAGAAAGTGTTGCAGTTTTGATGAATGACCGAGAGCGACGGCGACTACAATATGCTATGCAGTTTATTACCGGCTTCTCGCTGGCTTCGCGTCAGTCTCTCTGGGTACACTCTGGTCGGTGAAAAGAGGCAACAGAAAAGAGGTTTGTCGAACAGTTAGTCTACTTTGCACAATTGTTGAGGTTACATTAATGTCCAAGGTGTTTCGGAGCTCTCTAACTATATTTTTAAGCATTGTATAGTAATATGAACCAAGTAAAATTTACAATTACTATTAAAATGTCCGATGGTTTTATATATAAAAAAAAACTGATAAATAAGCAACACTTTAGTTTACTAGAACTACGAGTATTATATGTACATGTAAACGCACTTTCATCAGCACCATCTAGGAGTGGTTATAGCAAGTTTGCTTAGTTGTTCACAAGCTTTAGCCGAGTGGATATCGTGGTATCTTCCTTATCGGAAGATATCGGGTTCGAATCTCGTCTAGAGAATAGGTAGCGTTTCATATCTGTGGTTTGAGGTTAGGAGGGCGGTAGTAAAGCAAACTGTGGTTGGCTCGCTTCCAAGATTAAGGGATATGACTATAGATGGATTTATTAGACGGCGACCTGCGCGGAAAATCTTGCTCATGTAGGAGAGGTAGGTGAAGGTTCCCCACCATCGCGCACCTCGTGCGCCGACGCAACCCCATCCCCCAGTCATATCCTCTTTTCAGATCTCAGCAGCAAATACGAGGTGCGCGGTGGTGGGGAACCTTCACCGACCTTTTCTACATGAGCAAGATTTTCCGCGCAGGTCGTCGTCTAATAAATCTATCTATAGTTACCTGGTCTCCAGCTCGGGATGTTTGAGTACTTTTACTACAGTTTTTATACATATATATATTAAAAAAAAAAAAACTGAAATACCAATAATGAGAATGCCAAAAAAAAAAAAAAAAACGAATATACATTATGATAAACAACGTAATAAATAACATGTATTTGGTATGTATAAATTCAGAAAACTCCATAGATTCATAATATTGAATTAAATAAAAACTAAAACAAAAATATTCATGTTCGGTGTGCCCTTAACAAATCCTTTAAAAAGTAGGCTGCTTAGGTTTCTAATAAATCTAAGTAACTGATAAACGAGAAGTTTTCAAGAAACATTCCAAGAGACCTTATTATACATCTTTTATTTTAATGGCATACATTGTTATTGTCATCTGTTGGCCGTAAAAGCAACACAAACTATACTAAATATTTTAAAGCAATGTAGTGTCATACTAAATTAATAATAAGGAAATATTTTATTATGTTTCGCGTAATCAGCTGTTTGCTCTAATATTTCCATTACAGCTGATTTCATACTTTGAAACAATTATTTGTATTTTCAACTTTTAGGTTAGGTTTTTATTAAAGTGTAGAACTGTGCCTTGCTGGTTCTTATAGCCTTTATTAAAACTGCAGATATAAAATATAGGTACGAAATAATTTGGTTTGGACATTTAACATTATACCATCTTATCTTTGATGTTATTATTCATCTTACACCTTTATTATAAAGAAAACAAAACATATGTGTGTAAAAGGTCTCCCCTAGTAGATTTGAAATTATATATGTAAAATTTAAGGGGTAGGTAAATTATTGTATTGCCATCGGTCCTTGACAAGTGTGCAAATTTTCAAGTTAAGTGGGTGAAAATTATTGAGAAAGATTATGTTACATACAGGTTAAGCTAATATAAAGCTTGTAAAAATAACACAAACAATGTCCTCCAAACTTATTTAGAGAAATCAGATCACTTTTCAGTGTTTAAATTTCAAAAGTGGGCTACTTTTACTTTATAACTGTAGGGCCTACTATATACAGAGAAAGTATAATGATCGCAAAAAAAATCGATGTTGAGATTTTTGTGGAAATATCCGTTTTGGGACTCCATGAGTCCAAAAAAGTGTTTTTTTTTATATAAAATGCCTGTCTGTATGTATACAAAGCTAGAGAGAAAACTATTCGATCAATTTCGAAAAAATGTGCACCAAACTTGTCAATTAGGCCTGTATGGATGGAAGAAATTTTTTTAACATTTTTTAAAAACAACCTCTTTTTGATCAAAAAACCCCAACAAATCAGTTATTAATTTTTATAAAAAAAAAACTGTTCTAACGATTTTGATAAAAAATTTCTTATTTGTAGCCCTTGATGTACCGTACCATATGCAAAACACCGCATCTTTCTAAAAATTGTCATTTAGCTAATAATAATAATAATAACTGATTTTTGGGGGTTTTTTGGTCAAAAAGGGGTTGTTTTTCAAAATTTTCTAAACTTTGCGTCTATAAAGGCCTAATTGATATGTTTGGTGCAAATGTGTTCGAAATCGATCAAATAGTTTTCTCTCTAGCTAATAATAATAATTATTATTGGTTACTCTCCTACTTTAATGTATCCCCTCTCCTACTTTAATACAGTGAATCTGTTTAGTAATTTAAACATGTTTGTGAGAAAGTGCGTGACAGTTTCTGGTACCGTTTATTTAGAATGTTTTAGACTTTTAACATTCTGCTGGAGATGTTCTCCTGAACATCAAAAATGTGAGTCAACAGCAAGCTGGAGCAAAGAAATACTCCTCAGTTTTTGCATCATTGGGGGGGGGGGGGGGGGGTCAATGATAGCAAGAATATTTGTATGCTGTAGTGGTTCTGTTTTTCCTTATAGGCCTAAGTCGCAAAGGCCTGAAATTATTAACTTGCAACGCTTTGTGTGGCTGTTAACAAAATATGTTGAAATAGAAGTGTAACAAGATTAAGTGAAACGGATACAGGTAAAGGAAACATAGTTTTTCTATTTTGTTTGACGTAGCAGCGTATGAATAATTTTTAGAGATTATATAAATTCGATACCATAAACGGTTTAAGCAATATCGTTACATTCAGAACATATTTGCAAACTTATAAAAACACCTCTCTTATTCGATCGTTGAAGTCTCCAAGCATAAGAATATTTATTTAAAGCATATCTTTAAAATTTGTTTGTTTTTATAACTGTCGATAAACAATCGCTGTGACAAACAAAACAATTACCGTACGTTTCCCACACCTTATTAATATGCCCCGTCCGATCGATAACATTCCACGCCATATTTCCTCCAATATAGACTGAACACGTCACCACCATAAATTCCACGACTCCGTAAACAGTTCGAGACTATTTAATTACTGTGTAAATTAATCCGGAGACGGGCGGATACAATTTACCACTCGAGCAAAGTGAAAACCTATCGAACTTTGTCGGATAGCTGTGAAATGTTCCGGCACAGTGTATTGATTTACCTAGACTGGCAACGGTTAACGTCCGCGGAGGACAATGTATGGCGGACACGGAATTAGATCTAGCTAGGAGCCCGGCATATATCTCCAAGCCGGATAATTAAATAGTTTTGCATTTCTGCCGGGTGAAAAGGTTGACCTCCAAGGTCCGCGAAAGTTGACAATGGAGCTGTAAATTTCGTCAAACAAGAGCGTGTCGCTCGAGTATTTCGGATATGTTTATATAAATCTGTCCATAAAGAAAACGAGTCGGAGAAAGATCACACATATTTGTAGCAAAAGTAATTTTTAGAGAATTTTGTGCCGTGAACTCGACAGCTAAAAGTATTTTGAAAAGCATATCGTCTAAATAAAACGTGCTTCTCAGATTTGTCTACTACTAACCAGCTTTCTCCCACTTTATAAATAAAAACTTTTTTCCTTTTTAAGCTTAAAGCTCATCTTGAAAAACCGACTGAGATTCTTACCTTCTAATAAATGGTTAGATTCTATAAAGGTGACACCATATACGGATAAGCAATATCATTACATTCAGAACATAATTGCGAACTTTTTAAAAAAAAACACCTCTCTTACCCTATAGTTGAAGTCTCCAAGCATACTAATTTCTTTCTAACAAATAGTCACTTGAAAACAATGGGGAAATAAACAATAAATTTGAATAGGCCTATAAGTTAAGAGGTGATTTATTTTAACAAGAATATACAATTTTGTTTATATATCAGTCTTGAATTGGTTGCATTATTTAATTTTTCTTACTTAACATAACCAACTACTCCCAATTCCATGATCATACATGAATCTGAAAATTTTCAATGTTGGACCTGAATTAGAACAGTTTTTGAGATAAATCGTCACAAAGAACCGAAAGATAATACATTGTTAAGTTACAAACTACTCGACACAATAAATAAAAGTCATAAAATTATCTACTTAATATGCATACAGAAAATTAGGACTAATTCAAATTTTTTACAGCAATTTGGACGTGTCAATTACGATCTTAAAATAACAGTTTATTGGCGTTTCTGCTTTAATAGAACACGAATATTTTATACAGGTTAGACATATGATCCTGTTCTCCTTTTCACTTCACGTTTCTTAGTATTTTAGTTTATTTTCAACAGTTTAGCCATAACGTTTTCATTTACTGCTCATTTTTAATAATTGTAATAAAAATCACTTAAGTATGCAAAACATTGTTTAATTACTCGATGTTTCTTTTTTAAACGTTTATAAAAAGTGCAACTCCCTGACGGTGTACATACAATGAACCATGTCTATACCGGGAGACTTGAATGCAAGTGAGGAGGTGAGAGCGAGTCCAAGTAAGACACGTGTTTTGTATAAAATGTGTGCACTAATAACAGAACTATTAATAGGTCATAATTCTTTATTGCCAAAACCGTGCAATATACAATATGTAAAACATTTCAATCTAAACTTTGGCAAACGAAAAATACATGAAATAATAATTTTTAACTAATTGTATTATGACCATTTAACCTGTATTATGTTATTTTTAATATTATCAGTGTTGTTTTTTTATTATTTTCTATAATATGTAAAATGTAATAAAACCTGTCAACACATAACAGCTCGCCAATGATGTTTATTAATAATCGAAAGGCATATACAAGTTTGCAAGTTTGAAATGACCAATTACCATCCAGGATTCACCGGACATAAACTACTCGCGCCCCGTAATAAATGTTCACCTCTTACCACGAACTGAGATTTTTACATTTCAAGACGAATAAATTAATTTTCCACGTGTATACTCTCGACGCCGCTCGCTATCGCTCATTATGATAAATCTACTTCCTTATCAAATTACAACTTTCACATATTTCAAAACGGTTCCCGAGGAATCGGGACAGGCCGGTCGGACGAAGAAAAATGAAAAGGAAAAAAATTATTAACAGGTTTTAAAACGTGTTCAACGGTTTAATTAACTCATATTAATTCAAGTAGGTAGGTACTTGAGTAGCGATTAAAAAGTACATAGAAAAGTATGGCATTCTTGGTATGCTTTAATAAATAATACCTGGTAGTTCCTACACTCGCGAGCATGTTCAGAAATACCGTAGTCGACCAAGTTAAGTTGTACTTGGTAATTGTCTTTCTCGGCGTCTTCAATTATTTATTTTCCTCGGGAACTTGCTCCTGGTTCCGACCGTTTTGCCTATTTTTAGGCGCAATCGCCTGTTTCGCAGTTGGATAGACAATCACTGTAAACACTGCAGGACTGGCGGTGTTATACAGCCGTTAAATATACATGATTTAATATTCTACGCTGCATTTAACTGTATTCATATTTATATTTTGTACTTCCTTAACGATATCTAATTATTAAGTACAAATTTTCTCGGTACGTTTTATTAGTTGGACGCTCGGAGACTTCAACGCTCGAATAAGAAAGTAATTTTTATTAATTTATAAAAGAATATTTAACATATATTGCGTTTATTGTAAATTCTTTGTTTACCCTAATCAATTTATCCCTTGTATTTAAATTAGTAATTTTGCTTGGATATTTTAAAACTTGAATAAGAACTGTGTGTTTATATTACTGCAAACTATATTTATTTAATACATGTTCAAGTTTATTTAATGTATTGTATTTTTTGGTTACCCTAATTATTTTAATTATTTTGTTTTAAATGTAACATTTATTAGTAATTTAGAAATTAGAAAATTTGTTAGGAGACTTTAACAATGGAATAAGAGAGGTTTTTAAAGGTTTATAAATATGCACAAAATGTTCATTAATTTTGTCCAGTCATTCCTTAAAAGTCAATAACTTTCAACAGGCCCACCATTTTTTATATTTACTTCACGTCTTCTTTGCTAGAGTAAGAGAGGTGTTTTGTACATGACAGCTGTTAACAAAATTATTACTATAACTACATCCTTAGTTTACATATTCGGTCAGTTCTATAACACGTGTAATGAGATTATCTTACACCGATTCTTTTATTGACTATTTACTTGTAAACCACAGTATATTCGTATTTCATATTTAAACTTAACACAAAGATTAATTTGTTTTCTCTTTATCCTACTAATATTATTAAACTGTTACTGAAACTTCGTTTTTAACAACAGACCTATTAGATTAAAATTATAAATTTCTTGAATAAAAATTTCAGAGATTTAAACGCTAGATGAAGAGACTTGATTTAAATTGTAACTAAACTAGTTATTTTAATATATCATAAGTCTCTGATTATACTTCGGTAGGGTAATATTATACTTTCACTATTTCTCCATATTTACAAATGACCATAAAACACTACTGTATTCACATACCGTCGACCTTGATGAGAATAATAAAGTATAATACTTGGCAAAGCGTATTATAGTTTGGATCCGGTTTTTAACATCTACCCAAAGTTGGGCTGTATGTAGGAACTGTTGAAACCATTACATCTTTGTCGTATGTATTACTATTGTTTGGCGTTATTAATATGTTTTTATGTCAAGAGGTATACAAATCATAAACTATCAGGTAGGCTATAATGTGAATACGTAGAACCATTTTTGTATTTTTATGATGAACATAAACGAGACAGTCTGCCTACTGTTTTGTTCGAATCATTTCCATTTCGACATCTGCTTGAAAACTTTAACGCTCGGATAAGAGAGGTGTTTAGTAAGTTTACAAATATTATTTTAATACATTACTTGCGCGTTCGGTTTGAACACATTTTGAACAAAATTGTTTAAAGGCTAACGTATTAAAATGTTGCTAATTTTATTATATGAAGTATTAAAGTATGTTTAATTTAGTTTAGTATTACAAAGAGCTTTCTTATTAAATTTTCGAAATGTTTGTTTACTATTTAAGGAAACATTAAACGAAAAGGATACAATTTATAACAACCAACAGCAGACCAATATGTTAAAATGAAATTAGTAACCTACTGTACTTCAGAGACTTCAACGCTAGATTAGAAGAGGTGTTTGTCAAAAAGGAACTGAAAGATTTTTCTCGAAAATGATTGTTTTATACGTTCGAAATTAAAGTATATTATTTTTGTTATAATCCAAAGCAAAGTTTACTGTCTGTTTAAACACGGTAGTTTTCCGTAAATTAAAACCAGTATTTTTTTCGCAAACGGAGGTACCGTAAAATTATACGACTGTTTGAAACAGACGTAACGAAAGGGCGAAAATTAAAACAAATTAGTTTGTTTTAAATAAAACGTAAAGATAATACAGGAAGTGTGGTTATTGGGAGCACACCACATGGCCTTAGTTGAAAGGTCGGCCAATTATAAAGGATTTTAAAATGTCAGAAGATTTGAGACTATCCAGAGCAAATAAGGATTTTGTCTGATACAACTACAAGGAATTTTGAATGCTTAATAGAAAGTCCATTAATGCTTCCTTCTTATAATTTTTAGCACAATCTTAAATTGTCGCCTTACAAAATCCCATATATCAAGTATAATATATACGCTGTTAGGATCGTAGCCTTTAAGACATTATTGTTTTAAAAACAGTTAGAAGAATACAAAATAATAAATTATAAAAAAATTCATAAACTAAAATTAACTACGTTTTATATTACGAGGTCAAACTGGTAGGGATAAGATACCTCGAGTATCTATTCTGGGACCTTTATTGTTTCCTTTGTACATGCATAGGGAGATATGGTTGAAATTGACTAATAACGTAATTTAGTTTTTTTTACAGGACCTTATAGTTCGCTTGGTTCTCACAAAATCGATCAAAACGTAAAATACCGTAAATTTACCCGTTTCAAATCCACGCGGGGGATTTTACCGTGCGGTATCTTCCTATCCGAGGCCCGACGGCCAAGTTTGTAGGCTGCGAGCAAAGCGAAGGCCTCAAGGACGAGTGGAACGTTGAGCCGGGGCTGGAGGCTGAGTTACAAACAAATTCTACTAATATATTTCGTACACAGAGGCAGCTATTCAGCGCCTTCGTGAGTAGACCAATTTCCCAAATAGTCGGTTGAAACCCTAAAACACGTAAACGTAATTTTGGAATTCGCTCAACTCTGCAGTCCAGGCGGCGTGGTAGAATTATTCTTATTTTTATCAAAATTAAAGACATTTAATATATTTGTATTTTCACTTAAAAAAAAACAATTTTCGTAACTTTTGCATTTATCTAGGGAACTGAAGTTTGTGGTTATTTTCAGTTTTATTATTAGAATGTAATTTTGATTTGAGGTTTTTTTAAAGTCACTCCACCCCCCCTTTAACTTTTGCTTTTGTTAAACAAAACAAATATCCTTTGAGGAACGATACTAACTTAACCCAAAGTATCTCTTGTAGCAATCGGAAATTTTGAGTGTCCCTAAAAATGGGGGATTTTGGGGGCAACTCAAAATTTTTAAATGGGAAGTATGGTCATGTGATACCTCATTTTAAAGGTATATTTAAGACTAGGAAAATGACATAAAGCAAATAAAAATCAGACCACTCAAAACAAAATGGCGGCCCTAAATGTGTCGAAATAAATCGACATAAAGTTGCTAATATCTCGAAAAGGAAGAGCTTTTAGAAACAGTTTCAAGACACAAAACATGTTTATTTCAAAGTGCTTCACCTAAAAAAATTGCTTCCAAATCGGCTTCGTAAATTTTATTTTTTACAAAATTTTCCAAGATGTAGGAGTCGACTTAAACGTTTGGAAATCGATTTGGAAGCACTTCTTTGGGTCAAGCACTTTGAAATAAACATTTTTTGTCTCTTAAATTTTTTTCCAAAAACTCTTCCTTTTCGAAATATCAGCAACTTTATGTCGATTTATTTCAACACGTTTTGGGCCGTCATTTTGTTTTGGGCGGCCCGATTTTTATTTTCTTTGCGTCATTTTCCTAGTGTGAAATAGACTTTTGAAATGAGGTATCACATGACCATACTTACCATTTAAAAATTTTGAGTTGCCCCCAAAATCCCCCCATTTTTAAGGGACACTCGAAATTTCCGATTGCTTCAAAAGATACTTTGGGTTAAGTTAGTATCGTTCCCCAAAGGATATTTGTTTGTTTTAACAAACACAAAAGTTAAAGGGGGGGGGGGGGGGGGACTTTATAACCACTCTGTATATATTCTTATGTATGTTTTCCACTGTATGTATCTATGAATTCATTTTTATTTTCAGTAATTGTAAACGTTTATGTATTTTGTTGATGGGTACAGTTGAAGGGGCTCTATAGCCTCGACTGAGCAAAATAAAGGCGATTAATCAAACAATCGTCAATAGAAAACCCTTCCCGATATTTTAGACATTTAACACAACTAAACTTCTACCATTGACAATGTGACAAACCCACTTGGTGGTAAAAACGTACCGCTCCTAGTTTGCATTTTCCCTTTTAATTTCGATCGCGCGTTTACATTTTAGACGTCATTTGAATAGACACTACCTGCAATCGTAAAATAATGTGTCGTAAATTATCAAACGATAGGTTAATCCCGATTTCAATAAACGTTCTTTCCTTCGAGTTTTGACGGGAAAAGATGGTCACCGGACCCGCTGTTCTGTCCCGTCCTGCACAACGTATACAGCGGCGGCGGTGCTAAGAGAGGCGGAACGCTGCCGCGTTCCCGGATAAATACGGACCCGAACTCTCGTTTACAACACAAAACAAATAAAGTTTCAATCCGCCACAAAGTCCCTTCCCATCGCATTTAAACTTTATTAAACCAGTACTAGGTGATAAAACGAGAAGAGAAGGCTAGGGGAGAGGGGGGGGGGGAGCTAATCTGCATAAAAACGGATATCCTCAGACCTGACCGAACCTTTCCCAGCATGACTCGATAGTCAACATTGATTTTTAATCTAATTCTTTCCATCATTAAACGGCCTTATTAAACATAAATCACGGTGAAATTAAACGCGTACATATATATTACACGCGTACAGATGTCTCTCTCGTCCAGTAAAAAAACCACGATCTCGGGGCTCGGCTTCTCCCGATCTATAAATTCCGACTCGCACAATAAGAAAACTAAATTAATGCACTTCGCTGGATGTTTTTAATTAAAATGCAGCTTAGTGGTTTCGGTCAAATGGGATTTCTTCGGTGTTGTTTTAGCCGAGAGGGAAAAAAATACTTTTCATTGTTTTTTTTTTTTTGTAACCGTGGCGCTTGGAAATTTATTATCGTGGAAAAACAAGATACATTATCTTTTAAATGGGTTTGTTTTAACTATTTGCATTGGTTTAATAGGCGCGTACGTGCAAATGAGAATTGCCTTGATAGAGAGTTTATCTTTGAATCCGAATTATTTTCACGCGAAAATCTCACGCAAAGAAGAAAAACTGTAAATATAGAAAATGAATGTATGTCGTCACTCATCTAGGGCTGTGTTTGCTATTTTCTGACGAAAACTTCAATTACTTTGTTGAATTTGGCTTACACCGGTATACCACAAGAATCAGTTTTAGGACTGATCTTTTTACGCAAAATATTTTTCAAACAGTTGATTTTTATAAAAAAAAAAACTAAAAGCTAAATGGTCTGGAAATTAAAAAAATATACATGGAGTTATATATTTTATTTACAGTTGTGTAGGTTTTAACCAAACGCACTGGACTGTAGCTGTTGTAACCGACAGTAGTGGAGTTAAACTGAAAGGGGGGGGGGGGATAAATACCTATTTTGAAGTTAAACTTACGTA
Organism: Philaenus spumarius; assembly: GCA_018207615.1. Classification (NCBI taxonomy): domain Eukaryota; kingdom Metazoa; phylum Arthropoda; class Insecta; order Hemiptera; family Aphrophoridae; genus Philaenus; species Philaenus spumarius. Next base: position 445,304 of record JAGFPH010000484.1, read on the forward strand.
AATTTCGTTGTTTATTTTCATTTCATCTTAAATTCATATTTAGATACCTAGTAAGGTTTACATAGCTAGAACCTAGATTATGATTTAGGCTTCAATACCCGTTTCTCGCTTTCTTGTATATGTATGACTTATTTGAGCAGTAGCTTAAGATTGTAATAATCTAGTATTTCAAAATAAATAATAAACAATAAAAGTCTTAAATTTAATTTGGATTTCCATCATCAAAAGAGTTTTATCATCAAAAGACCTTAAAAGAGTAATGTCCATGTATTAATCCATTTTTTCATCAAAAAGATATCTGACATATACTTCGAGATACAAGCCAGATAACAGACGTTTTTCTAAATTTAGAAAATGATAAGTAAGTGTCAACATTTAAAGACGAAAAATAAGACTTTCAAACTTTGGAAGTTTGATTACGTTAAAAGTACCAAAAAGGTGAGTAAAATTAACACGTAAGTAAAAATAAAAAATAAGAAACATATCTATTACACATTGAGTTAGAGCCATTTACGTCAAAATAGTACTTAAGTTTTCAATATAAATGAAATGTTATGAATTAAATTTAAAATCATAGAAAAGTCTAAATTTCAATGAACCGCTTTAAAATTTGCGACATCTCGCAAAGATTTCGAGAACATTTTATTTTGGTTAGGGAAAACGACTTTTGTCAAGTGTTGGGTAAGCTCGTTGTTTTCAAGGTGAGTCGGCAGAGTTAAGGACTTCTGGATCTTCTGCACCTCACGTAAAACAGCAAAACAATATACTTCGTAGTATCGTGATTCGGACGCCGCGCCGTTTTTCAACTTAAAGACATCATAAATTGTTCTTAAAGACTGTGTGCTTTTGTTATATACCAAATAATTTAAATAATTCTTTTTAATATAAGGTTTAATTCAGTAAACATCGATTATTTGTAATGCATTTTTTTGGGATCTCAAAATAGTAATTTCCATATTTTAAGGTCACACTTAAAAAATATAAAGCCTTCTTAATATTGTAGAGTTATTTTCCTGATTTTTAATTTATAAATAGAATCCGAAACACGAGATACAAATGCACCCAACGATCTCCAGCGGTTCAAGCCAACTGCGACGATACTAGCCAACCTATTAAAGTAGGCCTACACTAAGCTTGTTTATTTACTCACAATTCATTTTCTGTGTATTGGAAGCTGTTCAGAGTAAGCTGGCGATTAGCAGACGCTGAGATTTATGGTTTCAGTCCACCACTGTCTGTCTCCCGCTTCTCCCAGCACCACCACAAGGTCACCGACTATACGCGGATCTATTTTAATAAAACCACAATGTACAGTGGAAGAAGAGAATTAACACACCTACAGTCCGGGAAATCTAACTAGCTCGACGGAAAGGGAAAACGTTTCGAAAAGTTTTGGACCAGGGTAAAGCGGTACAGTCCGGCCCAAAGTGAAACCATAAAATGTAAATAGAACCGACCGCGAAATGGAAAAGCACTCGGCGTAAACTAGTTAGAACACGTCGTCACCGTGTCGAGGCTTAATAACGTTTTAATAGTTGGTGATAACACTACCCCGACTTTCAGAGAAAACTTTGTACGCTAGAAGACTCGGGCAATAAAAGGAGACATTTTAAGACCAATTAAATGTGGGATGTCGCTCTCCGCGGGCCGAGCCTTCATACATAAAGATACTGGCGAGATTAATTTCTTACCTCAATACGGGATTCTTTTAGGGATTGATTTGCAACCCGGATGGGGTAATAAATTTATACCTGTCAATGGGGAACGGAGAATTGAAATTTTGTACAAATGGAAGGGTGTGAACCGAAAGGGAAAATGGAGGACGACGTTCGAGGCTGGAAGATAAAAAAGAAGTTGTAAATCTTGGTAACGGCGAATTTTCACTTATACCTTCGAGTATTGTTTATAGAGAGAACCGAAGAGGCGATAGAGACCACCGTGCGGACGCGTTTGAAAGGGTTACAAATTATTTTAAAGATAAGAAAATGGCGAATTTGACTTTTAAGATCAACTTAGGTACACAGGATGTGTTAATGACAAGATGTAAACTGAAGTAATTAGTAGCCACCAAGAGAACAATTGACCATCATTTGAAAACAAGAAAGATGAAATCTCTTTTTAAACCACGAATAATCAACCACATGGAGTTTTAAATCGATTCAGACATTTAAGTATAATTTCTCAAACATATTCAAACGTGTATAACGTTAAACGTAGATCCGATGTACATAAATCGTTTAAACGTTATACGTTTTTAGCAAAACAAAATTTAGACTAGAAAAAGTTAAAATTGCACTCTCAATTAAAATTAGTGAAATTTTTCTAGTTCAGAATATAGCTGAGAATAGAGATATGTATAAAAAAGGGACAGGGATAAAGTAGGGAAAGAGGTAAAGTAGGAATATGGATATAGTTGGGATAAGGATATAGTATGGTTAGGGATAAAGTAAGGATAGGGATAAGGAACATGTACGGTTATGGATAATATATTAGGGACATAACAGAGATAAGGACAAAGTAGGGATAGAGATAGTAGAGATAAATTATATATAGTGATAAAGTAGGGATAGAGATACTGTTTCAATTTCAATTTATTTATCCTTTTGACAAATTTTACATTTTGTATAGGACAAGTCAAGTATCAATTACAACAATCAGTAAACATATATCACAATACCCATACACACAAATACTTTAGGAAACCTCAACAGTTTAAAATGTATATATATAAACATCTATAATTAGATCTACATAATTGTTCTGAAGTATATGAGATCAGCCATAAAATGCATTTCTCACTAAAAACAGAATAAATAAAACAACAAAGATATCCCACAAGTAAATTACAAAAATATATGTTATTTTATTCTAAAATCCTTACTTAAATTTAAAGAAATTTAAATAAAGTATAAACACACAAACACAGTTAAAATGAAACAATACAATAACACAATGCACAAAAAAAATAAGAGATCACATCTATCACAAAAGAGTATGATGATGCAGAAACTCATCCACCGAGTAAAAGATCCAGACAATAGAAATTGTCTAAGACTGTTTTTAAAAATCCTGTAGTTTGGGGAATTTTGAATGCTTTTAGGAAGCTTATTCATGAACTTTGCACTTGCTTTTGAGGGAAGTTTACTGTATAAATTTAACCTGTGCTGTCTGGCATGATACTCACAACCTTGTCTGGTGCTGTAGTTGTGTATATCCATATTTTGGACATGATCACACTTAAATTTATAAAAAAGCAACACTTCAAGTATATAAATACATGGAAGTGTAAATACTCCATAATTCTTGAAATAGTTTTTACAACTTTGTCTTTTATGTAGCCCTGCAATAAGCCTTATGGCTCTTTTTTGCAAGACAAACACTCTTTTCATGTTTTGAACTGGTGAGTTTCCCCAAAGAAGAACTCCATAGTTCAAATAATGATACACTAGCCCATAATATGCTGTTAAAAGTATCGATCTACCACAGTATGGCTTCAAACTTCTCAGTACAAATATACCTGAGCTAATGTTTGCACTGTAATGGTAGGGATGTAGTAGCGATAGGGATATAGTATAGTAATAGGGATAGATAGGCCTATAATAGTGGGGATAGGGATACAGTATGACAGGGATATTATAGGAATCTGGATATAACAGGATAGGAACTTCTGCCGTCATTACTTTATAAGGCGGTAAACTCCGAATACCTCAAGGGTACCTAATTATATTATTAAGTACGTACAGCTTGGACAATGTACTGTAATAGGCTTCCAGCTGTCTTTTGTTAGTAAACGTTTAGTTCTGTAACTAAAATGGTACATGAACTTTAATAGAATCGAATAAAAATAAAAATGCGTTGGCCAGTATTGGACCACGTTTTAATCCTAACCCTAATCTGCATTACATAAACTCGATATGTTTTTTCACCTCGCTCTGACGTGTTATGATGAACGTAAAATATGACCAAGATGGACTGAATGATTAAAACGGTTCGATTAAAGTTTTTTTTTAAAACGTAAAAAATAACATAACCGAACCCCAACATGCGTGGTATTTGCGGTAATGAATTTTAAATACTTATGTTTTACTCGTACATTGGAATATATAATCTTAAACTGCATACTTGAAGTGAGTCTGGGGGAACGAGTCGTTTTTCAAAACTGAGAGAGAGGGAGAGAGAGAGAGAGATGGACACTAATATAGGAAGACAAGCCGCAGTTATAGAAATGCAAGCACTAACTTATAATGTCAGCCTAACATGAGTTGGTTTCAAGCCAGAAAATGTTCACCACACTTTCGTCACAAGGTCTTCTTCTGAATGGATTGACTGTATCGGTCGAATTATTTCTCTTTAACCTAAAACGTATATAGAACTCGTGCGTTGAAGTTAATGTCTTTCCGAGGTAATTTATGAAGTCGACGAGTAAAGGATACCTTTTTAAAGTAGGCGAACCGTAGTAAAATAAACTGTTTTAAAGTTGGTGAATAGTAGTAACGGAAACTGTATTAAAGTAAGCGAATTAGTAATAAATGAAATGGATTTGAAGTAGGCGAACCGTATCACCAGAAACCGTTTTAAAGTAGGCGAACAGTATTAACAGAAATGTTCGAAAGCAGGCGAACAATATTAACAGAAAATACTATTTTTGTTATTCTTACCGTTGGAATTGAAAACAGATTTTAGTTTTGGGAGGATCTAGGTTGTTTTTGATAACTACTAAGAAATTATGTTTTGGCTTTTATTGATAACCAAACACAATGAGTAAATTTTAAATTGTTATCATAAATAAATGTTTTGAATAGATTTAAATCGATTCCAGCGAAAAACTCAAAAATTATATTTAGTGAATATGTTCAGTTTTGTTCCACCGGATTGTCTAATAGCGTCACGCTTGTCTACGCACTCCAGACATTCTTAGAAACACAGAAAGAAATTAGTATAATTCGAAACACACCTAGTCATCGAAATAATTGCTGTTTGGAAGGTTACGGCTAAACGGTGTCATTTGTTATTTTAATTGTGGGCCAAACAATGGCAGCCCCCATGGTTGTCTCTTCCCTATGCATATTTACGTTAATTTTGTATGCATTCATTCGACTTAGGAATTGTAATGTCTTTATCCATTGAGTAATTTATGTGCTTTTACAACGTTTTTACATATTATTGATGGTGTGGGTTTGTCCGTTGCCTTCAAACAATGCGAAATCATTTATTGTATTTCGTCTTTGCCTACGACTTATCAAAGCACGAGTGTTAGTGCACAATAGAATGTTATTAATATATTATGATATTCTATTTAAATGGAAATAAAACATATCTTAAAGGACCTACCAGACCTGAACGTGTTAAAATAATGTATATTCCAAATAAATCCAAATGAGTCCTTTAACATTATCTGGACCAGAAACATTGTAAGCCCTACATTACAGTTACAACACACACGTTTTTGCATCTGGCGCAGAAAGGAGAACTATGTTTCAAACCGAGCCAAGTTAAGAAAAATCACACACAAAGCGAATTAATTGCAGATCGAAACAACAATCGATAAAAAAATCTCACGACTTTCACGCAAACCATCTGCAGTACGTACCACGCAACTTTTACCTCAGATTTTTAGACCTCTGAACTTCATTGCACCTCCAGCGTTCAAGTCTCCGATTGGCATGTGCATAGCTCAATGGTTATACAATATTATCGGTAATTAGAAGTCAACTAGTGAAAGTTGTGTAGAGGTTCGATTTATACGCCGAGGAGAAACTTGGCAGGTGAACCTATATGTGTGAGTACATGGTATGTGACTACGGTACCAAGGAAGACTAGGGATATTAATAAGTAGCAAACATGCGAGACTTTTACCGGGTACAAAGGGCTTTGTGACGTGGGGTCATTATGATAGTGGGTTACGGAGTAAACCGCCGTTGAAATACGGTTTTGAAAGATGTTTAGAAAGTGTTGCGTAAAAACACTCATACAATGGCTGTGTGAAAACTGAGAAAACGTTTATACAAGTATGTATGTTTGGAAGTTGGAAATAAAACTGGGTTAAAACACAAAGGTTTGAGTCGCAAAGCATAAGTTACTACGTTAAATTGCCAGTAAAGAAAGAAATTTATATGACCAAATTTTTAGAGACTTTAATGCTGACAGAATGTATATAAATGAAGTCGATACAAACGTAATGCAATTTTTTTCTAAACCCTTTTTATTGAGAAAAAATACAAACACAACAAAAAATTCAGAAAATCAAGCAAACTAGGAATTGTATAGTAATAACAATAACAATATATCTTTATTTTGTAATATACAAACAAATCCTGACAATAATCTTGGTCCAAAGACCGTCAGAGAAATTGTATATATTGACTTTATGTACATTAATTTCTCAGAATTTAACCGTCTATAAATTATTTTACTAAAGTAATTTTTTGTTTACTGTCAATTTAACGAGGTCGTTGTAGTCTAACCGTAAAAAGTATGCTTTTCCGACAACAATCTTTTCTCTACTAACGAAGGTTTCGCGTCAGCTACGGAAGATACGGTTCTCGTGCTTCTTTCGTTCACTTTTTCAGGTAAAAAAAAAAAACAAAACAAAATAAATCAGAAAATTTTTCCATTAATTTTCTACCCGGAAATTTTAAATAGGGCATAGTTTACTCTTCGTAGCGTAATTACGTTCACAAATTCTGAGAGCAGGCACTCCCAAAGGAAGCGTTTTCGAATTTTATATTGGTTTACACTTTTTCATTGTTTTGAAAAATGATACGCCTGTGAAGTATTCTAGATTTCTCCTGAAACAACCTGTAAAAGTGTACTGATCACGTAATTGTACTTACCACTTCAAATTATATACATGTGGTAACACATGTTGGTTTTCGAGATTATGCTACTAACTGGTTTTTAGTTTAACTTTTTGGTAGATTTTACTACTTAATAACTGTTAGTTACAGATTAATAAGTAATTACAGAAACACAAATTTTAAAACATGATTATTTAATTTAGATTTCGGCTGTCTGACATTTTAGATTTCCTTCTATCAAGTAATATAAATTTAGAAATAAAACGTTCGAGGCCTACCTTGGAGTACAAGTTTGGATCAGTTTGGAGTATGCAAAGTTGAATTTCCTCAGACATAAAAAACCGTTATTGAACATGTGTAAACGAAGCTAAATCACGCGTCATTGTTAATAACCAAGTAATTAAGTCGAAGAAGATTTAGTAGAAGGAAAACTAGTATTTTGTTCGTCCTGAGATGTTTTACCATTTTTTAATAATTTGCATTTTTTATATATATATTTTTCTCTTCTCGCTTCGCTCACCAAACCTCGCGGCGTCCCGTGGTGAAGCAAAAACAAACAGATTATTGTGCTCACTGATATTTTCACGGAAATGACCACTGATTAGGACTGAGGCATTTGGATCGGTAGCGTCTCCACAGCGCCGTGGGGAAATTAGTCTCCACAGCGCCGAGGCCATAAATTATCGAAGGTTCTGCTCAGTGATGCAGAAGTGACGAGGGTTAATATCTTCAATGCCGGGCTCAATGAGTTTAATCGGTGAAGGAGTAAACATTTTATCATATTTTTACTAAACTAAGAATACAATGTTATTTTAGAATTCGAGGAGTATTGGGTTAGGTTAAGTTAGGTAATGTATGCAAAATTTGCGTCATTCCAGTCTTGATCTACTATGTCTAGTTGGGCACACGCCATTACCAAGGTTCGTTGCTTTTGTGAATTCCAATTCGGCTACACTTTAGTTTTGTAAAGTAGGTTATGTATTACTTTTTCAAAATTTTTTGTGCACAATTTTGTTCATGTAACAGTGATTAAATAAATAAATAAAAAAAACTAAGCCAAAAGGCCGCTTTTTATATTACTGGACTTGATTTGTAATGTTAAACCAAATCATTCAGTAATATATAAGCGGCTCTACATAGTCATTCAAGATTAACTGCGAGCATCTCAAAAGTACGAGATACAATTACATAAAAAGTACGTAAAATTCATTATGTTACTTTAGAATTCGAGGCGTTTCATGTCTGCAATGAAATGTATGCAAAATTTGCGTCATTCCAGTGCTGATCCACTATGCTCAGTTGGGGACACGCCGTTACCACGGTTCGTTGCTTTTGTGAATTCCAATTCGGCTGTCAAAACTGTCAGATTATGCCAGGTAGCCCGCTCGGCGCTGTGGAGACGGATTCATTTAGATCGGGGTAGCGGTGACAAATACATAAGTAAGACAGAGATAGAAATAGATACGCACCCCCCCCCCCCACTGCAATTACGTCGTTGTAATTTCACCAATAATATTTAAATAACCAACATTTCATGCAAATTCATATTACGCCAACTAAAGGAAACACTATAATATGTAACAGCAGGCGTTTAAATTGTAATAGAGTAGGCTTTTTTCGTCGATTTTTCTTGCGTTTGCGTTTACCTAACCTAACAAAACTATTGGTCGCGAAGAACAATTATTGAGCCGATTCTAAATTTGCCAAGTTGGTTGCCATTTTAACGAATGTATGCATTCAACAAACGTTTGTGCCTAAGATACGAATCAACTGTTTCGTCTATTATAGGACTGAGGGTGTACCACTGAATGTTCACTATTTTTACACTTTAAATTTAAATTTGGCAAAATCCTTTCTTAGTGTGCGTCTATAACCACTTAAATAAACGGTATCAGTTAACTGACACAAACTTTCTCCCAACTTACTGTAGTCAAAATAATATTGTTTTCAATCATTTTATTTATTACTTTTTAGAACAAAACAAAAAATAATATTCTACCTACGTCAATCGAATAAAAAAATTATTGTCCTAGGCGGGATTCGATCGCGCGACCTTTGAATTACTGGCCGTGATCGCTACCATGGTGCTACCCCGTGCGGCCGCCGCCGCGATGCTAGATTGACAACATAAACTTGTTTATTTTTAAACATTTCCCCCTAATTATAAAACGCCGAAGTTTTGATAAAAGCGGGTGGTGTCATTTTGTTTGGCATCTTAATCACTGTAAATACTGAAAATTTGATCAAAATCGTTAGAGCCGTTTTTGAGAAATTTGCATTTTTGTAGTTTTTTATGGGTTTTTAGGGGTAAATTACCCTTAAAAATTAAAAATTCAAAAAAATGAAAAAAAGCCTGGATATATTAGGGTTTAGTACCTACATACCAAATTTCATGAAAATCGGACCAATAGTGTCCTCTCTGGTCGTGTATACATACTGACAGACTGACAGAAAGACACCACTCTAAAAACACTTTTTTGGGTTCAGGGAGCACCAAAACAAAAAATTCCACTAAAAATATTTTTGGGTTCAGGGAGCACCAACACAGATAATTGCACTAAACCAATTTTTGGGGTTCTGGGAGCATCAAAACAGATAATTCAACTGAAAATTCAAATTCGAACATTTTTACGAAAACAATACTATCTCCATATACTACGTATAGGGTGGAGAAAGTAAAATGTATCTTCAAAATTTCGTATCGTAAGTGGTGTCTGCTCCACGTTGATTCTATCCTAGTCAGTCAGCAAGGACAAAGCCTCTAAATCAGGACACTCAGTAAATACTTTCACACAATTTACAATAGTAAAAAGCTCTAATTGTCTAGTTTTGTATTACGACGGGTGTTTTCTTGCGCAGATCCACTTCACATCATCATTAGCCTCTCTTCAATAAAAACTAACAGCATCGGTCGAATGTGTGTCACTCGGAGGAGAAAATTGTGCAGCTGCAGAATTAAAAGAGGAAAGGGGACATCGTAATTGCAGTAGTGGTATACTAAAGATTCGCTGAAACTTCAGAGTAGTATCGTAAAACGCAAGCAATTTAGAAAGGCATCCTCGCAAGATACCTTTTAGGAAATTCCCGCGAGTACGTTTTCGGTTTCCCTCTTGTGTCAGCGTTGCGTGCCTCGCATCCAGCCGAGGCGTTATTTAAATATCGAAGAGACCCGTTGACCGCATTCCCATAACACATTATAACGCGGCGTTAACTCTGCATCGGACGGTTAAATGAAATCAAGAAACCATAGGATGGTTTACGACCGATCCGCTCGGGCCGGCCAACACACAACACACGCACAACTTTCACCCGCCTTTTATAATTATTCGTTTCATTTTATGTATAGGCAAGTCGGAGAAGTGCAAATCATCCGATCGATCGATTACGTAACGCAGAGACTTCAATTACAGAACTGGTACGGAAAAGATGATCACGTATATTTGTTCGACGGATAGAAAGTATTTTCATATTTTACATCGCAAACTGTGTAAAAACAAACTTTCTAATCTATTTTAATTGAGCTGGTTTTAAAATATTGTTTTTAACGTAATCTTTAAAGAGAAAGGGATTTTTAAAAAAGATAATAATTCCTATATAGCCTAAATATTTTTTTATAATTGTTTGGTTTTTGCTTTATGGACTGGTTATATATAAATGCAAAAGTAAATACGTTTCTTATACAAGAAAATAAAGGTATTTACTTTTACATTTACAGTATATTTGTTTACATTAGAAAATTGGCTTTAAATTTAATAGAAACACTAATCTTTAGGGAAATTAATTAAAAAATACTTTTTATATTCAAATATTCAAAAAACCAAAAAATCAGATATTATTATTTGCTAAACGAGAATTTGTAGAAAGATGCGGTTTTTTGAATATGTTAGGGTACATTAAGGGCTACAAATAAGCAAAATTTTATCAAAATCGTTAGAGCCGTTATTTTATAAAAAAATAAAGACTGATTTTTGGGGTTTTTTTTTTTTTAATTTCAAAACCGTTTTTCGTGCATCTATACAGGCCTAATTGACATGTTTGGTGCAAATTTGTTAGAAATCAATCGAATAGTTCTCTCTCTAGCTTTGTGTACTTACAGACATACATACAAACATTTTGTAAAAACCACTTTTTTTCTCAACATCGATTTTTTTTGCGATCACTATACTTTCTCTATACTATGGTATAGTGAGAAAGTAAAAAAGGGAAGTCAAGGTGGAAGAAAAAAACTCTTCAGAATGGTTCCGGAATGTTTCAGTGCGATCGAACAGACTGCAGCACTTTTTTCTTGACCAAAATTCACATTTTCTGAAACACAGATAGACCCTACACTTTTCTAATAAGCCTCTTGCGCCATTGGGCTGATATTTTTTAAATATTGTAAATTACTTTCCAACCTACAACGTTAACCTATTTTTGTTGGCTAAAATTTTTTATTGTGTGTCAAACAATTGACCGCAGCGCTCCAATTGGCAGAGCTGTACACTACTAGCATTGAGTTTGTGTGCGTTTCATTCTTCCGCTAGCACATATACTGTAGATTCATAAAGGCGGAAAATAGAGGGTTACAGACGTAGTAACTCTGACTGTAAACACAGCTTTCGTTCAGACAATCAAAATGAACGGATATATTATGTTTCTAGTATTCCTGCGCGAACAAAAATCCGATGTGATAACCACCATAATGCCGGCTAAACACTCGAATAGGAGCACAAAGTTGTCGCGTACTTGCTTCCACAGTAAATCAGATTTTTTTTCTTCATAAATTATCAAAATTTCTGAAATTACTTTTATTTGAAAGATAATTAACATCGAATGTGGAGAGCTTTTTAACATTTTTTTATATTTGCATTATTGAATAAGAAACAAATCACAAAGTTTGTTTCCGAGTTAAGTCGAAGAACAAATTTAAAAATAAATTATATCCACATTTGGACTGTCTTAACGTTTAAAATGAAATAATCAGAACAATTTTCTGATCATTATTACTAAAGTATCCTTGTTACGTGTTTCACATTGCTCTTATGTGAGTTGAAATTCAAGATGGTGGCTGGGTCTTCCGAGCCTTAATAAACCAAAATTTCAGGAGTTTTTTTTTTTAACTCAGTATAAAGTGGTTTATTTTAATGCGTTCTTAAAAACAAATAAACACCGTTCAAAAAGTATACAATATTTGTATACTAAATATTGTGTAAAAGCTTTGTACACTTTTTTTGTTTTTCAACATGCACCACATAAATTCACAACAAGTTCCCCTTAGACAGATTTATTTACCACGTTATTTTTCGAAATTCAAACGAGTACCATAACGCAATACCGGGAGCACGGCCTACAACAAAACCCCCAACTAATAAGCGCCGATCCGAGCCACCCGACCTACATACTCCAACAACGGTAACAGTATCACTGTGCGCAAATTAACGTCTATTTTCAATTAGCTCCCATAACATAGTTTCTATTGGATTGTGAAATACATTTTGTTGAAAGCTTTTGAAGAGGTAGCGCACGTTTCGATACTGACAACTCGGGTATACGAATGTCGCCTCGCGATAGGTGGAACGTATTGTAAGGACGGGGACTAAGTGCCTCGGGGTGTTACACATCTTAAGGTGTTGCAAATCGAAGGTTACGAGACTACTGTTCTGTGGCGTCGTACAAGTCTCCGATAATAGGAAGGTAAAACACAGGTAATGTTTTAATTGTTGTTGTTTTAATTTAATCTTTATTAAAAATTTGGAAGGCCTTAGCGTGCTTCGCACGTTAACTACAAAGCTCTTAAATAAAACTATCATATTTTATTACACGAATGATTAGTTAGTGTAAATAAAAAATGTAAGGTTCGATAAAGTTAAGTTAGATTTTTGTAAGTAAATTTAGATTAGTAAGCTGTGCCATTACAGAAATGCCAGAGAGTTATATACAGAGAAAAGGGCGAAGGGAGATGAGCACGGAACAATGGCAGACACGATGGTTACAAAATATGGAAGTGGGACAATGTTAGTGTTATTGCTGTACGACCACGCAGTTTGTAAGGAGCAGATAAAAAAGAGGGAAGTGGTCAAAAAAGTAGAACAGATTTTTAAATATAAGTAATACATAATAAAACTTTAAAAAGATCTTATAGGTTCGGCAATTCTTCGTTTTCCAGTTATCCACCATTTTGTTTACAAAATACTTAACTTCTTTGGATGTAGGAAATACATCGAACGCAAATTTCGGATACACATTTGGTATATCTGTTAAACATGTAAACGGAACCAAAATTTTGTTCATATATTTACAAAATGGCGGCCGTTTAAAATGTGAAATATAAAATATCTCGAAAACCGCTAACTTTAAAACACGTCCTGAAGGTTTCTCCGTTTCTTCTTGAATCACCCTGTTTAAGTTGGCAACACTTCTCAGAGCTAGCTGGAAAATGTTTTCAGCTTAAGCTACGTGTTTTTTAGTTTCTAAACAAATATACGTTGGTAGCACTTTTCATCATCTCAGCAAAATGACTATCTGTACAACAGTAGTGTGGACAATGCGACGGTCTATGATAATAAATACCCAATCTGTGGCCACTGAGCTTAGAAGTACAATACGACATCCATTTCAAGTCCAAAAAGTTGGACCGAATTCAGAAAACAATCCAGCGAATCCTCCTCCCCCTCCATTAAGAAACAAATGCCTCACAGAGGATGGCTGAGTGCATTAGCCGTACAGTATAGGGTTACGTGTGAAAGCACGAACCGTATATTCGCACCTTCCTTGGCTGTCCCCGCGTCTCAAAGCAAAACAAAAACTCGGCTGACAACAAAAACCGCCAACCCGTCAAAACAAACGTCCTTTTGATCGTATCATTCGATATCAGCGGAAAAGGGGGCGGTTTTTTATATTTTTGCGCGGTCGAAGCCCAGTGTGCGCCGACGATTGCGGATGTGAAAAATTGAAGTCGAAATTTGAATCGTTGACGAGTTTAGATGGAGTTAAATTATCGCATGTGTCGAACAGATTTGGTTATGCATTTCGATGTGGCAGCACAAATTGTAAAACATTGCATCGAGTAACTTTATTTCTTTTGTCGAACACTCCAGATTATACACTAGGCTTGTGGCACGAAAAACGTTTTTAGGAATGATTATGTACAACAAGAAGAAAGTTTCATCTTTGCTATAATTCCGAAACGTAGCTCTAGTTCTCTAATAACAATTTAACTCATTTTTATAATTTTGATGTTTTTATAATTCGTTTAATATATCAATATTTACAATTAATTTAACTGCTCCATATAAAACCCGTTAAAACCTCTGATTTCTCCTGCTTTAAAGTTACGTATATTAGCAATAGACAATCTCAAACGGGCAAGAGCCGTTTTAGATTATATTATTTTCACTATTTTGTTAAGAATACGTTAACAGCATCAAAAGTTTATATATTGCTTTTTAATAAGATTATGGTTGTTAAATGCTTTTCTTTTTCTTATGTATGTACATCCTATCTGTATTATGCGATTCAGTCCTACCCGTAAGTTGTTGTTTGTTGTGTTCGAATGAGTGAACGTTAATTAATTAAATACAAAAATTTTAAGACACATACAAGATAAACAAAGTGTTTGAAAAAAGATCGTAAAAAGCTCATTAAAACATATTTATTCTGAATGTGTTTGGATTTAAAAACACGTAGTTCCAATTATGAATTGTAGCCTAATGTTGGTAACCATATTGGAAAAACCCGATGATGATACAAATTTAAAAAAAGTAATGCAAAATAGACATTCCTCAAAAAGTAACGAGATTAACATATTTCTTGTCTTCGTCAGAAGGCAAAAACTATGCGTTTCCATATTTTGTACACACTTCATGAATTAGTTAAACTTTAAGTTTAAATTTTTCACAAATATAGGGTTGGATTCCGCATTAGTATTGCCACTACGATCTTCTTACAATAACCACTTTATAGATAGGAATTTGCCGAACTGGGCGTAGGAAATGAAATAATTTGTTACTATCTGTAGAAGATAAGAGGATAGCGATCGTTTCTATGACAGCGTTCAAGTCTCCGAATTGATACCGAGTTCAATTAAATACGTTTCGCATTAAATTAATTAGGAAAATATTGATTTATTACGGTTGTAACAACTAACAAAAAACTTCATTCTGCCAACAAATATAATTTGGAATGTTTTATTTTGAAATTAATTTAGTTAATTTTAAAAAAATACTTAGAACCGTTAACGTTATTCTAACACGAGTTAAATTCGTTACACTGATCCGTCTAAAAATACAACGTACAACACCGTATATCGAAATGTTCCAAGAATCGATCATTAAACAGTCGGGCGTGCGGTTTAGATATATCACACGGGGACGTACAGCAGTCGCAATCCTCCGGTAATTATTCTGAAAGATCTCGACAAGCGGGTATGTCCGATCAGGTTTATGAGTGTAATTCCGTTTACCTACTTATTAAATTATCCTATACATATTTCAATGATCATAACATTGCCTATCCCGACCCAACATTTTATGTTCCCCTTTACACATTATATTAAATTAATATATAATCAGCCCGGCTCGCATTAATATATTCATAGCAACTAAATTCATTCGCGAAACGTTTTTTATGCATGAAAATAATTACCATCTCGCGTGCGTCGATTTCTCGTATTGAATACGCGCCGACAAAAACTCTGGTTCGAGATATCGAACCTTTGTCATTGTTTTTGAGTTTTGTTTTGTTCGCGTATTACTTAATCGACGGTTGAGATGATAATTAACGGAGAATATACGCATCCGTTTCGCCTAACTATGTAAAACAAGTACAAGATTCTTCTAATTTAGCGTGAGAAATTTATTTCAGAAAACAATTATTGCTTCTATTATTACAGTAGGCCCTATTTAAACCATTTATAGTTTCTTCCTCCATTTATAATTTCGTTAAGTTACTATACAAATAGATTTCCCCTTTTTCATTGACTCTACTCCAATCACAATTGTATTACAAATTTAGTTCGTTCAAACCTAAATATGTATTTTGTTAATATCGTAATTATATCAGAGATTTAAAAATTAAACCATAATTAAAGTATGTGATTATATATAATACTCTAACCGTAAATGATATTCCATACAAAATTGTAATAAAGAAAGCAAGTGATTCTTTTAAGTAGGCGAATGATATTTTTTAAAGTAGGCGAATGGTCTTTTTTTAAAAGTAGGTGAATGGTATTTTTTACAGTAGGAGAATTACGTAAAGAAACGTTCCTCGAAAACCTGTAGCCTGTAGAATGTAGTCAACCTTTGTTAAAATGAAGCAGATATTAAAACAAACCCTATAAGAAGTATCTCGGTCGCAACCGTTTCAAATAGACAGGCCTTATTTTGCAAGCGTTAAACTAGTACACGAACACAAATGTGAAGCAATATACTTAGACGGTTTCTAGGGACCAAACTAAACAGGTTGTCGAGTGTACCGAGTTGTGCTAGTTAGTATTTAGGCGGACAATGCCCGTTGCTGACAGTTTCAAGGAGGGCGGCCTCTAGTGCTCGTGTGTCTGTCTGTCCGACCGACGCTACTTCTGCGTGAGAAACAAATCTGATCCGTTACGAAATTTAAGCGGAGGGAAACGCGTACGTGTGGAAAACGTAGTAAACTTCCAAAGTAGAAATGGGATAAAAAAAAGAGTTTTCTTGAACTCAAAAGATAGTGATTTTCGTACATGCATATTTTAAAGAGGTAGTATTAGTATTTGATTCGGTTTGTGTTTCAAATTTATAAATGATTCCAAACAAACAACTAATTTTACTTTCTCACTATACTATAGTATAGAGAAAGTAGACTATAGTGATTGCAAAAAAATCGATATTAAGATTTTTGTGGATATATCCGTTTTTGGATCCCCTAAATCCAAAAAAGTGGTTTATACAAAATGACTGCCTGTATGTCTATATGTATGTAGGCCTATGTCTGTATGTATACAAAGCTAGAGAGAAAACTATTCGATCGATTTCAAACAAATTTGTACCAAACATGTCAATTAGGCCTGTATAGATGCACGAAAAAAGGTTTTGAAAAACCATCCCCTTTTTGTCCAAAAAACAAACAAAAAATCAGTTATTTTTTTTATAAAAAAACGGCTCTAACGATTTTGATAAAAATTTGGCTTATTTGTAGCGCTTAATGCAAAATATGCAAAAAAACAACATCTTTCAAAAAAAAAATCGTTTAGCTAATAATAGGCTAATAACTGATTTTTGGGGGTTTTTTGGCCAAAAAGGAAGTTGTATTTCAAAATTTTTCGAAACCTTTTTTCGTGACTCTATACACGTCTAATTGACAAGTTTGGTGCAAAATTGTTCGAAATCGATCGAATAGTTTTCTCTTTACGTAATAATAATAATATTTATTAATTACTCTCCTACTTTAATGTACCATCCCCTCTCCTGCTTTAATACAATTATGAAGTTACAGTTGGGGTTACATACGGGCGTTGGCGTACAAAGCACGCAATGCACTCTGCAATGAAAATATTCCCACTACGGGGGTTGGCGTGCGAAGCACGCAATGCATTGCCTGATAATAATTTAAATATGTTTGTGAGAAAGTATGTGCCAGTTTCTTGTACCGTTTATTTTACTAACGATAATCAACTAATTTTTTAGTAGTATAAATAAGCTATCGTTTCTATGCCAGCATTTGAATCTCCAAAGGACTTCGCACAATCTTACAATTTTGTTTTGTGTTAATTATTTGTATTAATCCAGATTATATTACAGGTTTCAATTATTTTAAGATGCAAATAAAATTTAATCGATATATTTCAGTAATAATAACGATTTTATTATTTTAAATTAACTCATTTCGATTTAAATTTTAATTGTTAACTTGCATTATATTATTTTAATATGTTTTTCGTTATTTATAAGTACTACAGAATATTCAAAAGTATGAGAACGCTACTATTAGTAGGCCTGTATTCATTTTAAGATATTAACCCTTGTTAAAGCGAAACCATGCGTAAGGCTCAGCCCTAATGAAATAGTAATTTTCATTATTCCACCTTGAGTCAATGTAGAGGCTACAATGTAGCCTTACACTGAAAACAATACAAATTGATATCGCTTAAAAGGAAATATATTTTATTAGTTTCCATAGCCGTAAAATTAACTTTATATGTGTTTATACTACTAGCTGTAGTTTAATTTCCATACGAGGAGTATAAAATCAGCAAAGAGAGAAATAAAATGGACAAGAACAAGTTTTATTGTTTCGACTTTCTGAGAGGATGAGTTTTACGGTTTTCAATCGGTTTGTATGGATTTTATATTAACAAAAATGTTAACCGTATAGCGATCGTTTCTATAACAGCGTTCAAGTCTCCGAATTCTTACAGTGTTTATTTATATACGGCTTTTGCATTAAATTGATTAAACTAATTCGTCGAAACTAATATTTAATTTACAACAAAAATTGCACTCGACTAACAAATGAAATTTGAAGTGTTTTGTTTTAAATTTAATTACGTTAAATTCAAAATTACTTGATAACAGCCTGTGATAAAGACTGTGAGATAAAACTATTCGGTTTATATTATGTTAGAGCGAAATTGCAATATCACGTGTTTATATCTGTTTTAATTTTAGAAAACGATAATGATTTCTAATATATAATTAAACTTTATAAGAAAACATAAAATTTGACAGAACAGTTAACAAAGTTACGTTTATGAGATATGAAAATAAATGCGTACCAATGAATTATTTGAACGTATATTTATATATACTAACAGGTGTTTAACATAATGCAGTATTCATTTAAACTTGGAGATTCAAACACTGGTACAGAAAAGGTGGTAAAATAGCAAGACATGCGTACATTTCGTTAGTATAATTTGGTTCACTTAAAAACGTATTGCCTAAGAGGTTGATCCAAAATCTTTTTTTAATATTATACGTTTACAAATTTAACCAGCACTGTTGAAACCCGCCTTTTAGAAATAATAAAACTTAATTGTATTTATTGTTAAATGAGCATCTTTTTTCTAATTAAGAAAATTACAACTAGTAAAATATTCGTTTCTGTACTAGTGTTTGAATCTCCAAGTCCAAATGGATATCGCATTATCATAGCAGCGGTTTTCTAGGCAATTTATTACACCGGATTTACATAAAAATTGTACAACTAACGATAAAATATATTCTAAAATAATAAATTGAAATAAAATCGTCCATTCGTAATATCCACGCCTTCTACCGCTCCTTTCAAAATGCATTTAACCTTGCGCCGTCGCGTCGTCTCGCCTCCTAAAGACCGGCCGTATTAAAAACCGCCTATAAAAATGATGGCAACGGTATTTATAGCGAAAGAAAAACTCGAAAACACGAGAAAGATTTTTAAAACTTAAAACAAATACAGTGTGGCCAAAAGGTTTGGTCGGTGATTAAAGGAACGAGTGTGCCACTTTCTCTAGTGATAATCTCCCAGCGCTACACGCTCATAAAATATATAGTTTATGGGCCGAGTTGTCTTCTACACGGCTAAGGCCTATCTTACTGAGACCGATTTTCTTTCCTTTCCGACCACAAGTGGATCGGATCGTAAATTTCCCTCTGTCCCCTTGCCCGTTGTTAAACTTAGATAAATTATATAGTTAGTTACAATGTTACTGTGATATTTAGTTAGTGTGATGGATAATGGTCGGTGACAATTGTTTCTATCCAGCGTTAAACTTACAAACTTTACAGAACTAACTGCGAATGACACTAGTAGAAACTTAAGAGGTATTATTTTCTTGAGAGTTTAAAGAATTAAAGTAAGAGAATTGATTACTCAGAACCGAACGTATTGAATAAAAACAACTTTTCAACCAGGATAAAAGCTTAATTTCCTATTACTATTTTACATATTTATAACAAAACAAAGTAAATTAACAATAAGGAAAGGCCTTTAAAGTAATTTAACACAGAATCGATAACCACATACAGAATTTCATTATTACAGCTTCGTATTTACGGACGATGTACAAGTCGTCAAAAGTGATTTAGTGTTCTAAAAATTTTTAGAAAGAAACCCCTCGGTTCTGAAAGTAAAAGGAAACGTCGCCAGTCTAGCGGCCAGTCGTAGAAAGCAGATGCTACATATGACAAAAGACAGACTTTAAGACAATCCGTGAGATCTTTTCAGTTTTGAAACAGACTGTTGAAAGTTATTACTTCCTTCGGTCAGCTCCTTCAGGTTAACAAATATAATCATTAGTTTTAGAAACAGAAGCTGAAAATTAAAATTAATTTAAATGACATTCAATGTATGCGCAATTATTCGGGGCTTAATTATGAATGATCTATATAAAACTAATTTTCCCATAGTGAAATTCTTGATTTGGTTTACTACGGTTAGGGAAATTTATTCCCAAATTTGAGGTTTCAAAAACTGAAAAAGTCTGTACTTATAAAGCAAAATTAAATAATTTTTGTGATGGTTTAGAAAACGATAAAAATTTGGCAGTCTAATAAACGGCGGTAAAAGATAATAAACCTACCAGCCTAACAAAAATGTCCTTAACGTCTTCAATCGAAACATGTAAAGTTTGAATTGTTAAACTACTAAATTGTTGTATTTACTTTTTATCCAATTTAGGTCACGTATTGTGGACACGGTGAAATAATATACAAAAATCGAAGAGACTTTAACAAGTGGAGTGGCGCATGGCGGTTCTGTTAAAAGAACCTTATGCTATTATGACAAGAGGAAAATTTACATAGTAAAAGCTGATGGTACTGACACGCACGCGCTTTAGTTATGTCTACTCGTGATCGAAAGTCAGATTATGTTTACTCTGTAAGTACAGTACTGCAAAAAAAAGGAGAGTAAAAACAAGAAAGCCTTTGAAATTAAACTACCACCTAACAGCCTATTTGGACTTTAATCATTGGTCAGATAATATTATTAAAAACTGCAATCAATAGCGCCCTAAGTGACAGTCGAGGATTTGACTTTGAAAGAACTAGAGCATTGCTGTGTTGTAAGACCGCTAGCTGTCCTAACATAACGAAAACACTCTTAGTAACTAAAGCCTGTCTCTGGAAAAAAATACTGTCTCCTAAAGTAGGTGCATTCTGACTTAAGAAAGTTTCAGACAAATTTTCGGTTGTTACTATAATTGATTTGTTAGTTATTACGATACTTCTAACGGCTTTTAGGAGAGCCTTTCATTGCAGTATGAATTGCTCGCCCCCTATGAATTGTGCAATCTTAAGCCTCCAACTTTCGCGCACTTTATTATCTACAGAGACTTTAACGTATTTTAGAATAAGAACGAAGTAATCCTACCTTTAAAATGCATCGTCCTTTGGCTTCATTCTCAGCTATCGTCGCATTGTAGTAACTCCTGTCGAAGATGGGTTCGTTGTCATTCACATCGTGTATAGTAACGAGCACAGTCGCCGAAGAAGAGAGCGAAGGATTCCCACTATCCGTAGCGATGACGGTAAGATGCGGCACTGGGTCTGTTTCACAATCAATGTGGGATTTGGTGGTTATCAATCCCGATTTCGGATCTATTTGAAACCACGAAGAATGCGTTTTCGCCATCTCTTGAACGGTGTACGTCAAAGCGGAATTATCGCCTTCGTCCATATCGATAGCGTTTATCTGAAACACCGACGTGCCGGGGTCGGCTACTTCGAGTACGTTAGCGTAATAAACGGATTGTTCGAATTCAGGAGCGTTGTCGTTAACGTCCGTCACCCTCAGATGGAATGTCCTTGAGGCGTGTAAAGGCGGAGTACCTGTGTCCGTCGCGACGACGCTTAGGGTATAGTTCGGCCTTTGTTCTCGGTCTATAGGTAAAGCTACTATCACTAAATAGATAATGTTATCACGCGTCGCCAGACCGAAATGTCCTTCGCCGCCTTCCAGAGTAACGTTCACGTTCGAGTATTCGGTTTTCGAATCCGGATCGTTGACGGATATACGCGCGACAAACTCGCCCGTCTGAGCTAGTTCGGAGATCTTCGGCGTCGCGTCGTCGCTCAAAAATATCACATTGATGGTGGGTTGGTTATCGTTAACGTCCGTGACTCGGATGGAAACGAAAGCGGTGGTCTCCAGCGGTTGTACGCCGTGATCTTTCGCCACCACCACCAGTTCGTGTACTTCTTTCGTTTCGAAATCCAAAGGACGGTTCACTACGATCAGACCCGTTTTACTATCGATTCTGAACATACCGTCTCGATCGCTCTGTCTTCGATTTATCGAATACTCTACTACACCGTTGTCGTTGGCGTCCGCGTCGGAAGCGAACACGTGCAGCACGCTGGTTCCGACTGTGGCGTTTTCCGGGACCGTTGCGAAATACCTGCTCTGATTGAAGATCGGTTGGTTATCGTTCACGTCTTGTATGGTTATATTGACCGTCATAGAACCGTGCAAAGACGGACTACCGCCGTCCAATGCTTCGATAAGAAGACTGTACGCTGAGGTAGTCTCGCGGTCTAGGAAACCGTTGATCTGCAAGTCCAGATACAAAACACCGTCTCTTTCCCGATGAGAGGACAAACGGAAAGCGTTGTTAACATTCCCAGACACTATATTGTATCTTTGCGTGTTGTATATTCCCAAATCCTGATCTTTAGCGGGTTCCAACGTCCTTTTCACATCGCGCGGGGTGTTTTCAGGGAACTCTATGCTCATCACAGGACTGGGGAACGTGGGAGCGTTGTCGTTCTCATCCAGTACGCGCACCACTACTCTTACATTCTCACCACTCTGCGGTATCGCGACGAACGAGTAACTCGCGCGCGTCTCGCGATCCAACGGAACTTTAGTTCTGATCTCGCCCGTGTTTTGTTCGATGCTCAATTCCGTATCCACGGCACTGCCCGGCACTGGTACTATTAAATACGGTAGTCCGCTGTGACTGGACGATCCGTCGCCTATGAAACCGACTCTTGTTCCGACCGGCGCTCCTTCGGACACTTCCAGATCCCGGACGTGTTCCGCTTTGCCGATCACAAGCAGGCAGAACGTTAACCACAGCCTCATCCTGGACTTCATCCCTGCAGCGTATCACCCGCATACATGTCTCCTTACTTCGTCCATACTCTGCAACAGAATTATACATACGGTCGGTTATTTCATAAAACAGAAACGCTAAATGATACAGCTGACGAAATGATTAGTTTAAGAAACA
>JAGFPH010000484.1:473271-496516 GCA_018207615.1 Philaenus spumarius
TTTCGGTAACTAACCAAGTTCATGAACAAAAAATTTTAAAGTTTCTAAATAGATTTACAATAGGCTTATCATAGTGTCAATAATGTGACACTTGATACTTATCATGTTACTACCTCTCTGTTTCAAGCACCTGGAAATTGTTTTAGTTGTAGTGACTCATTAGTTACAGAAGTATATTTAGATAACAATAATCTATCCACTTGATATGTATTTATTCAGCCATGAAGGTTAATGAGGCAAGGTTTGCACAAATATGTTCAACAGCTTTAACTTCTTAAATATATATATAGGCCTTTCCACAGTATTTATACATATTTATTCATATTATTTGTACTGTAAAAACCCTTATTTATATTTTATGAAGTAAACACAGCTGTTATGGAAGAGATTTATTAGGTATTAATACTTGGAAAATTTAAAATATTCATTTATGCTTATGACTAGGAAATTATTTATTATGATTACTTAAGGCTCGGTAGAAGTGAAACAATATATCTGAGTTGACTACAGCCCTACAAGTGGCAGAGCTCTACACTACCTACTAGCTTTGGGTATAAGTAGCTCTTCATTCTTCCGCTCGCAAGTATAGGGCAGTTCCTTAAAGAGGGGATCATCCAAAGCCAATATTAAGTTGCAATACCCTTATTTACAGGATAGGTCTATATGTAAAAATCTATACATTTCATAAAACTCAGCGCTCTCACACATATTAAAAACAAACTGATATATTAATTTTGTCTAGTATTCCTGCGTGACGAAGTTAATGTGTTAACCGCTAGAGTGCAGAGTAAACACTCCGAGTATGAGCATAAATTTGGCGCGCACATGCTTCCACAA
Organism: Philaenus spumarius; assembly: GCA_018207615.1. Lineage (NCBI taxonomy): Eukaryota > Metazoa > Arthropoda > Insecta > Hemiptera > Aphrophoridae > Philaenus > Philaenus spumarius. The sequence continues at coordinate 474,109 of JAGFPH010000484.1, forward strand.
TAAAGCAGATTTTTTCGCCACCAATAATCAAATTTTGTTGAAATCACTTTTACTTGAAAGGTACTTAAATTTTGAAATTATCTTTTTACATTTTTGATATTTGCATTATTAAAAAAGAAAAAATCAACAAATTTTATTTTAAGCTAAGTCAAAGATCAAATTTAGTTAAAAACAAATTTAAAAAATAAAATATAACCATATTCAGACTGACCCAACTTTTAAAATGAGATATCCAGAATTTATATAAGTAAAGAAATTTATTTAAATATTTTTTTGTCAGTAAGTTTGTTTCGGTAAGATCAACGCAGATCAAGTCATCCCACAACAATTTAATAATTTCTTTGTGTCATCGGATTAAGAAATGTGTGGAAAAGTTAAATCCTCAGATAAAAGTGCTAAAAGTGGTTATAAGTGTGACAAATTTGTATTATCTGAAGTAACAAATTTATAAGTACGATTGATACTGATGACCGAAGGTACTTGGTAGAACTCCATAAAAAAATTTTTTAACATCTACAACTTTTTTTAGACAAAATTGTAGAAGTTACAAAAAATTTTTGTTTGTTTTTTATTTGAAAATTAGAAGGTTTTAAAGTTGAAAAACTCTGAAAAATTCAATTACGGTACTATAGCCCATCTCAGGTTAAGTTGAGGCAAGGAGGGTGGGTAATTAGGGTCGGTCTCAACCGTCATAAAACTAACCCTTATTAATGCCGCCTGAGTGAACCTGTAGCAAACTATAGTGTAAAATTTCAATTCTGTATGTCTTAAGTGAAAATGTAAAAACGATATCGTATTTCGTTTCATGATATTTTCCAGACAATTTTGATACCAAATTTGATTACATTTGGCCAACTTTGAGCTGTACTAGCATTAAAAACTTTCTTAGTTGAATCAACATTACTAATATGGTTTACAACAATAAAGCCACAAAAATGTACTAAAGCAGTTCATATTTAAAAATGTAATAGATAATCATTATTTGAGAAAAAATTCGAAACTGTATCATTATTTATCATAATACAAACAATTGTGTGCTTGTCCCATGTTAATCGGCCGACTTAAAGTGTTGTAACTGGTTTTTTTTTCAATACAAGAAATTACAAAATTAAATTTTTATTATTAATGATAAAGCGGTATTAATTATATTGCATTAACTAACGCAACATAATAATAATAAATAGTAATAACATATTATAATTACCATATGTGATAGTTAAAACTTTCTCTCTGTTAAAAATAAATCATTAGACATCCTGTGTCAATTATGTTTCCTGAATTAGAGGTGTTTACTAACTTGTAAGTGATGATAAGAATATTGATAAGAATAAACCTAATTAATTATTAATAAACTTGATAATTGTTATTATATGTTAATTAATGCAATATCAATACAGCCTTATCATTTATAAATAAAAATTTAATTTTGTAATTTGATGTATTGATTAAAAAAAACAATTACAACATTTTAAGGCTCCCTACATTCAAAACGGCGAAGTTGGCTACAAATTTCAATGTTAAATAACCAAAATATACCTTCACTATTAAGCATATTTTTGTATCGTTTTTGTCAAAAAACGAAAGCTGTATTTTTTCTTAAAGTAAAATAGATTGTGGGTGTTGATTGCTAAGATTTTGTGCAATATTTCTTTTTGCAACTGAGTAAGAAATGAATAAAGTTTATTGTTTTTTACTATTTATATCATACGTTTATGAAAACAATAAAACAGTTTTTGAAAATTTATTTAGCAATCAACATCCGCATATGACAGTACTTCAAAATGAAACCAAATTTTTTTAAATGTATTCCACGAATTAACAGAAAAAATTACTTATTCTGTAGCATTGCTCTTATGGGAATCAGATTCAATATGGCGGACAGGGTAGCGCCCCCTTAAATCGGCCGATTAACATGGTACAAACACACAATTGTTTGTATTATGGTAAATAACGATACAGTATCGAGTTTTTTTTTCTCAAAAAAATGATTATTTATTACGTATTTAAAAATATGAACTTCTCTAGTACATTTTAGTGGCTTTATTGTTGTAAACCATATTAGTAATGTTAATTTAACTAAGAAAGTTTATAATGCCAGTACAGCTCAAAGTTGGCCAAAAGTAGTCAAATTTGGTATCAAAATTATCAGGAAAGTATCATGAAACGAAATATGACATCGTTTTTTCATTTTCACTTAAGGCATACAGAATTGAAATTTTATACTAGAGTGTCCTACAGGTTCATCTAGGCGGTATTAATAAGAGTCAGTTTTATGACGGTTGAGACCGACCCTAATTACTCACCCTCGCTGCCTCAACTTAACCTGAGACGGGCTATAGAATGAAACTTTCTTGGGGTTATATCTAAACAAATAAATATTTGAGATTATTCTGCATATTTTGTTTTTTTAAACTGCCTTTCCCGAAAATCGATCAAAACGTAAAATATCACAAAATAAACATAAAAAGCGAGTTTGTCCGCAACGAGAGAAGCTAAGCAATCCATAATCCTAGGGTGCAAGGTCGAGGTGCAAACTCGCAAAGCGCTGTGCATAATCCTAGGGCGCAAGGTCGAGGTGCAAACTCGCAAAGCGCTGTGCATAATCCTAGGGCGCAAGGTCGAGGTGCAAACTCGCAAAGCGCTGTGCATAACCCTAGGGCGCAAGGTCGAGGTGCAAACTCGCAAAGCGCTGTGCATAATCCTAGGGCGCAAGGTCGAGGTGCAAACTCGCAAAGCGCTGTGCATAATCCTAGGGCGCAAGGTCGAGGTGCAAACTCGCAAAGCGCTGTACATAATCCTAGGGTGCAAGGTCGAGGTGCGAATTCCTAAAGAGAGTTTTCCGCTGCGAGCGGAACGAAGCAGCGCGTGAGCTGGGGCAGGTGGTTGTGGAAGAAGAAAATTCTGTTAATATATGCATATAAATAAAATCGGAGAGTCTGTCTGTGATTTCAAAATATAAACTTTTTCTAAGCTCATATAGTTATTCACATATTACTAAAACCTAAACACATATTTATACTTTGTTTTTCTGTCTGTCTATTTGTTTCGCCGGGCTTATCTCCGGAATGGCTGGACCGATTTTGACAAAACTTTCATTAACTGTTCAGAGGATATTTTAGGCTACTTTTTATTCCGAAATATATATAAAATTCCTGCAAACAAATTGAAAAATGTAGAAATTATGGACAAAATTAGGGATTTTGTGGACTAATGTTGGGGATATTGCGTGTGTACTTTGATCTCTGTCTTACATTAAGTACAGATTACGGCTATCCCCACCAAACAACTTAGATTGAAGTGCGTCTGTACTAATCAATCATTTCCGTAAAAATTCATGTAAAAATAATTAATAAAATTAGGGATTTTGTGGACGAATGTTGGAGATAATACGTAAATATTTCGACCTCTGTCTTACATTTTTTACAGTTGACGACTACCCCCACCACCCAATTAACTCTTTCCACAAAACTCTTCGTACATACTTTTTCAAACTTTCTCCCAACACGTCTTCACGACATTCGAGTTGTCCAATTTCGGTTCACGCTCCGTGCGATATCCCTTCCTCCAAACCGGATATATTTGTAGTGTTTAAATAGCCGGAGCCTCAATAAAACAGAAAGTGTTGAGACCGGCGCAGATAAAAGGTGTCAATAAATTCCTGACGGAGTAGGCCTAGGCCGACAACCCCAATTCCTATGAAATCGGCTCTTTTTATCTGTAGAGCGCTAGTCAACAGAGCGTGTATTCGGGGAAGTTTAGGTGTGTCGAGGGAAATATGTGTTAGAAATAAGATGTTATTATCTTTGTACTGATAAACTGAATGTAACTTTTTAACAGCTCTTTTCTTTCATTCACAGAGTTTACGAAAACGTCGCACAGTGGGCCCAATAGCAAATCTGGCTGGTCATAAGTCCAAAAAATATACTTTAGATACAAAAATGTTCGAAATACAGTTCGAGCAAACTAGGAGTGTGTTTGGCCTAATGGGAGTGTCATCCCTTCTACTTCTCCTTAAACCTGCCTTGCGGTACAACCAATTCCACAAAAAAAAAATAGTCCACAAATAACATTTAAGGCTCGGCTCCCTACATTAAAAACGGCGAACAATTTCAATGCTAAATAATAAAAACATACCTTCACTATTAAGCATATTTTTGTGTTGTTTTTGTCAAAAAACTAATGCTGTATTTTTTTCTTAAAGTCAAATAGATTGGGGGTGTTGATTGCTAAGGTTTTTTGCAATATCTCTTTTTGCAACTGAGTAAAAAATTAATAAAGTTTACTATTTTTTACTATTTATAGCCTATAATACGTTTATGAAAACAATAAAACGGTTTATGAAAATGTATTTAGCAATCAACATCCGCATATGACAGTACTCCAAAATAAAACCAAATTTTTAAATTTATTCCACGAATTAACAGAAAAAAAATACTTATTCTGTAGCATTGCTCTTATGGGAATCAGATTCAATTTAGCGGACAGGGTAGCGCCCCCTTAACTGAGAAAATACACAGCGTCTCGCAGTCTTATAACTTGACCTACTTGCTTACAACATTTATATAGAAAAGTATTTCACCTTTTAGAGAAAACTATGAAAATATCAATAAATAAGTAAGGTTTCGTTTCATAAAATTTGTTTTAAATGTTATAACTGTGATGAAAAATTTTACAAAGTTCTTTTATAAAATAAAAGTGATGACAACAAATGTTCAAAGCAAAAATTTTCTGTATTTTTTGGCAAAAGAAAACTTTTTGCGAGAAAGTTGTTAATAATTAGAGGAATTGATTTGGTCATTTCAAACAATTTTCTGTACGACCCTTTATTTGGTCAAGAGGAAGGTAATTCCTGTAATGAATACATTTTGTGCTTGTTTGACATTGATTTGGTGCGATCCTGGCTGTTCCGTAGGTCCACTACAATGACTACATAATTACTATCTTGTTTTAATCATACTGTATTTAAAGTTTTATGTTTGTATTCTTTTAACATTGTATTGTTAGTCGCCAGGTTGGTGAAAGTCAGTAAATATACATACGACATTTTTGTGGAAAAAGTAAATAGGATTATGTAAGGGGAAGGGTATGTCAGGAAATACTTCCTACTCTCTTTATTTGTCGAGAAAAAAAAAACGGAACAGCTATATTTCTCAACTTCTATCAAAGGTACACAAATATATGACCTCTCATTTAAAAGCTTGTTTATTTGCATAATTAGGTGGTTTTCAAATTGTGATAACATCAACAATTTTTCAATTTTTTGGCCAACTTTAAAATTTCCAACAAAAACGCCTATTTTGTATTTGGTGATCAGATTTTATAGGCTACGTAATTTTATTATTCTTGTTTCTTGCGTTTTTTCCTAAACCAAACCATTTTTTTTGTAAAAAAAACCATTGCCAACTTGGACCTTGAATATTTTTAAATAACGCAATTATTTTTAATATTTTTGTTTACCACGCATTTACTAAATATTTTACTATTAAAACTTTATAACAAATTAGGCCTACACAAAATTGACATATACTACCCATATACAAAATGTCACAAAAAATCTTAATGCTCTATGAAGTATCGAATTCAATACATTAAAATAAATTTTTTAAATAAATGTTCAGTACGTTTTTTTCCGAATTCGGATATTGATTGTTATTATCATGAATAACAATGTTAAAATTTTAAGTAATTGTAACTACATCTTTTGGCAACCGTTTCAAACAAATAAAAAATAGCTGATGAAAATACATTAGGCCTACTACTGGTGGGCACAGTTGGTGTTGTTGCTATGTTAACGTTTGATACTTTTGTAAAAATAAAACTAACAAAAAACTAAAATAAACTAACTTGAATTCGAAAAATGTTTCTGAATATTTTCATTTATTATAACGCATAGAATCCGATCCTGTATTATAGCACGATAAGGCTTTTTGTGACCTCTGTATATATTTATAAATAAAACAACTAATTTTTACACGTCCTGTTCGCTAAGAAAAATGTGATTCGTCACTTTTATTACCCTTACTTTACAGTGACAAACTAGGGTGTATAGTGAAGAACAGAGGTCTATTTTTTTTATTAAGGTTGTGGGTACTGATGACGTTGGACACAACACAGCGTGGGGACCCCTCTTTACTTCCCCTCATAAACACATTTCCGGAGTGAGGGAACTGTACTTAAGACTGTTCTTTGCATACCACGAGTAAAAGTGGTGTTTAACTTGAAAATGCATTACAATAATTGTTTTTACTCCAATACAGACTACAATCAAGAAGAAAGGTTACTTTTATTACTGAAGAAAAGAGCTGCTTTTTTCCTATTAGTGAGACAAACAATATAAAAGGCGTGAAATTTTTTGGCGCCAGTTTGGGCCAAACAATTGTGTTCTGGATATATAATACGTCCATTTTTCATCTGCACATTTGTTTTACTGGTGGATGTTTTGTTGTGACGTTTACTGATCAGCTAAGAAGTGCAAAATTACCAGTGGCAAACTCTCAGAGGCGAAAACGTCTTTAGCCGATGTTATTTACACTAAGTTCACTCTCTAAAAACCCATCTTCAGCCAAAAAACTGAGATTTGGACAAATATTTCATCATTCCTCCAAACAGCTTTCAAAAGTTGGAAACAGTGTAACCGATCAAGGAATGGACAGAAAATAGTTTGCACCAATAAGGATGTTCTATTCAGTACTTTTTGTCCGTTATCTCGATCAAAATGGCGCAAAATTAAAATTTTCTCAGAATGTCAACCAAAAGCTAAAGGAAGGAAAATTTGTTCGATGATAGAAAATAGGTTTCGAAGAACTTTTCTTGTCAACTACCACGTTGACCTGGAAAAATAATTAACTAACCACAGTAACCAATAACGATGTATATTGTACAAAATAGCCTTTTTTATAAAATATTGTTTGAAATCCAAAATCATCATAAAATACATGGTGTTCCATAAGAAATTGGAAAGTTGACCTCCATATTGGAAAATGGCTGCCATTTACAAATAGTTTTGTAATATCTCCAAAAACAAGGAAAGGTTTCCTATTTAATGTTTGCCTTCACTTGTATAGTTTACTAGAGGTCTCCATCCCTGCTCGCTTAGCTCACGAACCCCCGCGGTGAAGCAAATGCAAACAAATTATTTATCATATGTCATTTTTACGGGAATGACGATTAATTAGTTCAGAGATTTGTTATTGTTACATATAAAAGAGAGACTATTTTCAAGTTATAAAATATATCAATTATCGTTAGAATATTGTAAAATATATATTATAAATAAATAGGCTTACTATTAAATTCTAATATGTCTTATTTATTTTTAATTAGTGCTACATATTAGCTTCAAAGTTTTAAATCAGCTGTTAATGGAAATATTAGAGCAAACAGGTGTTTTATCTGTTATTTTATTCAATTGGTTTCTACGGTAATAAATGTAAATACATGTGTTGGTTCATCAGTCTAGGCCTAACCTAAAGAATTTTGTCCGACTAAATTTACAAATAAATATTGAAAAAAATTATGTTTTTATCAAAATGAATTATAGTCTATGTTGCTCAGTTATAGTGTAGCTTTTTATTAGTAAAAACTATTTTTTCAATCGGTTCAGTAGTGCCAGAGATTGCCCCCTACAAACAAACAAAAAATGTTTACCTCTTTATTATAATATTAGTATAGATATATACTAAGCTGGCCGGACATCCGAATCAACTTTTTTATGTTATTTTATTCAATTGGTTGATCAATGGTAACGAATGTAAATACATTCAAGAAATATGTGTTGGTTGATCAGTCTAGGCCTATCCTAAAACCAATTGAGTTTAATTTATTTTACGTGACCTAACGGCAACATACACACATAGTTTATGTTTTTGTGCACATCTTTCGCACAGTACATTTCAAATGATATAAGTTTCATCTTTCAATTATAGTTTTTTTTTGTTTTTCATAATGTTGCTTTTTATTGATATTACAGCTGTTAGACGCTCTGAGTTTAACGCACAACTCCGCCCTGTGATTCTTTTTCCGACTAAATTTACAAATATTGAAATAAAAAACGTTTTTATCAAAATGAATTGTAGGCTGTTACTCAGGGATAGTGTAGCTTTTTATAAAAAAAAATCAATTGGTTCAGTACTTCTAGAGATCAGCCCCTACATATATACACACAAATTTTACCTCTTTATAATATTAGTATAGACAAGGTACCAATGGTGGTCCATTTGAAAAACACACCCTATATAATCTCAAAGGGAACTGCACAGTTTCCCATAGCGTGTTGGCGGTAACCAATGGGAATAAGGCTTTTCTACAATTTTCCCTCTCGAACGCACCACCGTATAATCCGACTGATAAACACCGCCTTTAAAAAGCACTCCAGAGGATATTCTTTCTGTACGGAATTAATGAAGCGGGTAAGGTTATAAGAGGCACTCCCCGCCTTGTTAGAGGTTGTTTACTGGGGTCCTGAATTTGTTACGGTTGGCTATGTTTTGCGAAGAGCAGGTAGTTGCCTAAGCAGGTAGAAGAACGGATGGGAGGAAAACAAAGGATGTCTTCTGTTACTAGAAGAATTTCGAAATGGCAACGTTGTCTGAAATGTAAATATATCACGATGTTTCCGCATTTATCCTTATATTATTTCTTAAAGGTGTTTCTGCTTTGTCGCTAAGAAATATCTCCCTTAATTATTCATCAAAATTAATTATTCAAGCAAAATTTTAAAGCATATGTTCCCAACTATTGACGAAAAATAGACAAACAGCTTAAAATTCGTGTTTTCATTAAAAAAATGTATGAAAAACTTTTCTATTATACTTCATACGGTTCCTAATGAAAGGCACCATCTATTAACATTCTGTTTAACTAACATGACAGCTGTCAGTTCGATTGTTTAACTTCTATATGCAAGTGTAATCTAACGATTAATTCAATCAAATTAAATCAACGTAAAACGTTATACACTTTTATAAACTGTTATTTATAAACCTACATATAAATAAACGTAATTAACTGAATTAAATCAACGTATTAAATCAGGTAAGTGTAGGCCTACTAATAACTTGTGAAATATTCGCACGTGTCAGCTAGTTAAAATGTATTTATAATTCAGATTTATATATTTAATTTTATTTATTTGCATCGCTACTTAATGCAGATGGTTAGTTTATCCAAACAGCCGTGCGCTCTGAACAATTGTTATGTTTTATAACATTACTAGCTGACCCGTACGGCGTTGCCCGTGGTGGTTGGTATTTTCAGTCTTTTTAACGTAATTGTATTCTTTTTAAGTGTTCAGTCAGTGAGTGGTATTTGGCTTTTATATATATAGATCTTAAATAATAAAAGCACTATTATCATAATAATAAAAGATCTGAAATTATGATTTTAGTAACTTTGATCCCCCCAAACCCCTTGTAAAATTTCCAAATTTGTCATACCCTTTCTTAGTGAGCACCTATGGACCTATAGGAAGCTACATACCAAATTTCATTGCAATCCGTTAGGTAGTTTTGAAGAAATCGTGATTCAATAACTTTGATCCCCCCAAACCCCGCCTAAAATATCGAAATTTTTTAAACCCTTTCTTAGCGAGCGCCTATGGCCCTAGAGGAAGCTACATACCAAATTTCATTGTAATCTGTTAGGTAATTTTGGAGAAATCGTGATTTAGTAATTTTTACCCCCCAAACCCCCCTAAAATGTCAAATTTTTTAAAACCCTTTTTTTAGTGAACACTTATGGCCCTAGAGGAAGCTACATACCAAATTTCATTGCAATCCGTAAGGTAGTTTTGAAGAAATCGTGATTTAATAACTTTGATCCCCCAAACCTGGCCTAAAATTTCGAAATTTTTTAAACCTTTTCTTAGTGACCACCTATTGCCCTAGAGGAAGCTACATACCAAATTTCATTTCAATCCGTTCGGTAGTTTTGAAGAAATCGTGATTTTATAACTTTGTCACCGCATACCCCCCTCAAAATTTCTAATTTTTTCAACCCTTTCTTAGTGACCACCTATTGCCCTAGAGGAAGCTACATACCAAATTTCATTCCAATCCGTTCGGTAGTTTTGAAGAAATTGTGATTTTATAACTTTGTCACCGCAAACCCCCTCAAAATTTCTAAGTTTTTTAAACCCTTTCTTAGTGACCACCTATTGCCCTAGAGGAAGTTACATACCAAATTTCATTCCAATCCGTTCGGTAGTTTTGAAGAAATTGTGATTTTATAACTTTGTCACCGCAAACCCCCCTCAAAATTTCTAATTTTTTTAAACCCTTTCTTAGTGACCACCTATTGCCCTAGAGGAAGCTACATACCAAATTTCATTTTAATCCGTTCGGTAGTTTTTGAGAAATCGTGATTTAGTAATTTAGTGAGTGAGTGGTATTTCGCTTTTATATATATAGATTTATTAGTTATTGTATAGTAACATTGCAAGATGAATTTGTAATTATTTTCTCTTAGTACACGTTCACTATTATATTGATTCTGATTTAGTTTCTTTGTTTTTTTTGCACACATTTAAAATCACTACTAGAATTACTGTAATTATGTTATTGCGATCGTGCTAATTCAAATAAAATGTTAATAACCATTTTTAAGTGGTCAAATTTATGATTTTGCAACTTACTGGCCATAAAACCGCTTAGAGTTGTCACAATTGTACCGTGTTTGGACTCAATTTGCGAGGAATAATATTTAGAGTTCAGTAATTAGAGTAAAAATTAAGTAAAGCTAACAATTAGACGAATGTGATTTTGTAGCACTGGAGCTAGCTGGTGATTCATAGAAGAACGATTAGCGGCAGGTAGGGTGTGTGAGTGTGTCTGCGCGTGGGGAGCGAGGGTTGATTTTATGGTTCAGAGCGCACGGCTGTTTGGACAAACTATAGTTTTATTCTTCTGTGCGTAAACTGGAAGTACAAATGTAATTTCTAGTGGGGATACATAATGATGATTATTATATTTGACTAATTCAGTAAATATTTAAATAATGTGCCTAAAGGGAAACATTTTTTTAAACAGCAATGTATAAATTAATTACCCCCAAAAAATAATTAGGGTAAACAAAATTTAGGTTCTCAAATAAAAAAAGAACAACGTAGGCTTCCTTCGGCATTTTGTTTTCAGCAAGATTTGTTAAGAAGTATTTAATAAGAATTCAAAAAAGCACATCACATTCATTAGGCATAATTGATGAGGTTAGAGATTGGTCATCTTGCAACTGCATGGGGATATGGGGATACGAAATATGTTACTTATTCAGCGTTGCCAACTGTAAGAACAGTACTTATTTTACCACAAATTTTATAAATAGTAGGCTAACAATTCATGGCAAGTTGACGCGAAAACGAAGATAGGTTAGTTAAAGGGTAGGTTTAAATTATAATATACAATATATCTATACTAATATTATAAAGAGGTAAAATTTGTTTGTTTGTTTGTTTGTATGTAGGGGGTAATCTCTGGAACTACTGAACCGATTAAAGAAATAGTTTTACAAATAAAAAAACTACACTATCCCTGAGTAACACAGGCTATAAATCATTTTGATAAAAAACTTTTTTATTTCAATATTAGTAAAGTTAGTAGAAACAAATCTTAGGTTAGGCCTAGACTGAACCAACACATGTATTTACATTTATTACCATAGCAACCAATTGAATAAAATAACAGATAAAACAGCCGCTCCAATATTTCCATTAACAGATGATTTTAAACTTTGAAGCAATTATTTGTATTTCTAACTTTCAGGTTAGGTTTTTATTAAAGTGAAGACCTGAGCCTAGCTGGTTCTTTTAACTGCTGTTATAAAATATACGAAATAATTTGATTTGAACGTTTAACATTATTTACCAACTTACCTTTGGGGTTATTATTAATCCAACACCTTTATTATAAAGAAAACATAACATGATTGTGTGCATAGAATTTTCCAACGGAGTTGGAGTGCGGAGCAACCAGGGGTTTCTCCTAGTTTTAAATAAAAATGCATTTTATATAGCCTACTCGTGCCAAAGTTAGAATAACTAATGTATATACGTCACTTAAAAATTAGTTTAGGGAAATGGTATGTTTGATTATTTAACTTTATTATCAGTTTTTTAAAATATGAAATTGTTTAATTTAAGTTAATTTTAAACGTTCAGATCTGGCTACAACGTTGCATGGTTTACTATCAAACGAGATATTTGAAATAAATAACCAAGTCAACATGATGAAGATGTTTTTGTGCATATTCGATACGGCAAGTAATACGGCAAGAAGGCATATTGTATATTTTATCCAACTAATCCAAATCCCTAAGCATACTAAAGAAAATTTATATTTTATGTCCATGTATATACGTTTGACTCATAATTCTTTGCATAAAGTTATATTAATAATGTTTTCAATTACTCGAACCTGAGCAGGAAGACTTTATAACTCAAGTACAGTAATCCAAAGTGTTTTAGCAGCTCCTTTTAGTAATCCTACAAATATAACTCATTCGTTACGTAATTTTTAGCTCGTAAATTTTTACAAAGAAACTTTAACACGATTAAAATTTTATGTACGATCAACGTAGCGCATATTATTTTAACTGTGAAGAATTTTAATGACTAATTTAGACGGAATAAAAAACGAAATTTAGGAATTGTCGATAAAAAATTGTGAAATTGCCGGTACAAAATGAGGAATTGCCTATACAATAATCTGCGTATGCCCGATAGTTTTATTTAGGAATTCCCGATAAAATAACAATTTAGGAATCTCGATATTTCTTCTTAGGAATTGCCGATAGATAATTGTGGAATTGAAAATAAAATAATAATTCAGGAATGGCTAATAATAATCGTTAAACAAATTTCCGATAAGATGATATTTTATGAATTGCCGATAAAATTGAATAATTGTCTATAAAATAATTTGGGAATCGTCCGATAGTTTTATTTACACATTGCCGATAAGATAGTAATTAACGAATTTCCGACAAAATAATAATTTACTAATCCCCGATATTTGTTTTTAGGAATTGCCGATACAAATTGTGGAATTGCTAATAAAATAATAATTCAGGAATGGGTAATACTTGGTTAAGAAACTTCCGATAAAATAATAATCTATGAGTCGTCTGTATTTATTTTAGAAATTGCCGATAAAATAATAATTTAAAAATTTCCGTTAAAATTTAATATTGCCTATAAAATAATTTGGGAACCGCCGATAGTTTTATTTAGAAATTGCCGATAAAATAATTTAGGAATTTGTTTTTAGGAAGTTAAGGTACATAATTGTGGAACTGCCAATAAAATAATAAATCAGGAATGGCTAATACAAATTGTTAAACAAATTTCCGATAGTAATAATTGTGGAATTGCCAACGAAATGATAATAATAATTCCGATAAAATAATAATCTATGAATAGTCGACGTTTGTTTAGAAATGGCCTATAAAAATATTGGAATTGATGATAAAATAATTATGATATGTTGTTATTGCAACTGAGTTCTGACCTCCGTTTCAGACTGAAAGTACAGATAATATGTTCGTGTCTAAACAGATTTAGTAGTATAAGAAATTGTGCACTGCATCGAGATTCGATCAATTAGGGTTTTAAAGCAAATTATGCCTTTTTTTAAATATTCATTGCCTTAGCAACCACTTGTGCTAAAAAACAGTTACGTCAGCTGTTTCAAAACGTTCGATTTACACCACCTGATCAATCTCGTTTAAAAACTGAATTTATATTTTCATTCTGGAACAGTTTTTCTCCGAGTTGTGAGGAAACGTCGCGTCGCTTTCTCCGTACGATCCTTGTCAAACCATATACAGTGTTTCTTTCCTTTCCGATTGCGTAATATCGGCAAGTGTTTGTAAAAACATTCGTATCAGTTTAACCCAGATACAGTGGCTGTCAATCAGTCTAGGCTAGTTTTATCCCAAGAAGAACGTGCGGCTTACCGAATACGTTCAGGGACTTACGCCCGATACGGTTGAAAAATATTGTCTTTTATTTATATAGCATGGAAGTTTAATGGGTGGAAGAGAGGAACGATTGAAAAAATAGTTTTACTAATAGTTACTCTACTCCTGGGTAACATAGGCTGTAATTATTCATTTTGATCAAAACATTTTTTATTTCAATATTTGTAAATTTAGTCGGACAAAATTCTTAGGTTAGACCTAGACTGATGAACCAACACCTATTTCTTGAATTTATTTACATTTATTACCATAACCAATTGAATAAAATAACAGATAAAACAGCTGTTGGCTCTGAAATTTCCATTAACAGCTGGTTTCAAACTTTGAAACAATTATTTGTATTTCTAACTTTTAGGTTACGTTTTTATTAAAGTGCAGACTGGAGACTTGCTGGCTCTTTTAACCTCTATTATAACTGCTGTTATAAAACATGCGAAATCGTTTGATTTGATCGTTTGACATTATTTACCATCTTAAGCTTTGGGGTTATTATTAATCCTACACCTTGATTAAGAAAACATAACATGATTAAGCGTGTAGAAGGTTTCAACGGGGTTGGCGTGCGGAGCACGCAGGAGTTTCCCCTAGTATTATATAATTGTGTGAATGTATTTTGTAGTTATACTTGATGTTTAACGTGTTAGGTAGACACCATTACTTCAGAACGGTTTATATTTCTTGTTTTCTTTACGTCGTGTAAGTTTATAATAATGCTTAAGTACTGTTTTGATTTATTTACTAATTTGTATTTTAGTTTTGTAATGTAGTATTTATTATTATTTAATGTTGTTATAACCCAATAATTATGTTACTTTCATAATTCTAATGCGTGTGTACGGGGTGCATAATGGAAACCAAATGTACAATCTTGAAAAATAAACTTAAATTAAGCACACGTAAACAGATCCCCGATAAAAACACCTGATGATGACAGAATAAACGAAACCACCATAATATTAAAAAGTAATACATACAGGCGTTTATAATTTTAAACATTATGTCACGTATTTCAAATGTTGTTCCACGTGTATAACGAATAATTGTGAGCAGTATTGTAACCTGATTATTGGTTTAAACAACATAAATCACCATTATTACGATTGAAATTAACTGTCACCCGCTTTTGTTCTGCGATGGAGGCGCGCAGATGGCCTAAATGGTTTTACGGCAGAAACGTCCGACGCTAATTTTAATGATCATGAGGGAGAAGGACGGCATTAAAGTTCTTAATTGTAATTTCAGGCATTTCATATCCGAGCTATGGTAATTTCCAGCTACGATTATTTCATTATAAGTAGGCGATGGCTACTGGTTTTAACTAATTAGGTAGACTCTGAAATTTTAATATGTTGTCTCTTTTAAGTTTGTGAGCCATTTGCGGTATTATTTCAGGAAAAAATATGATAAACAATTAAGTGCGTAGTGAATCTCGTTTTTTTTTTTTTATGGTATTAACTTACGACAGCCCTACCAAGATTGCTAAACAATTCGTTTTTCTTTTGTAAATAAATGTTTATGTTCGTTCGGGAGTCAGGAGTAACAAACTGGCGTTTATTGGTGCACAGGTAATAATTTAAACGTAAGTATAAAGGGCAGCATAGATCGATTTGGGCGAAACTGACGGTGCGTTTTTGGGCCATGAAACTCGGATTTAAAATGTTTTTTTACTTTCTCACTATACTATAGTATAAAGAAAGTATAGTAATCGCAAAAAAAATCGATGTTGAGATTTTTGTGGAAATATCCGCTTTGGGACCCCCTGAGTCCAAAAAAGTGTTTTTTACAAAATGTCTGTCTGTATGTCTGTAAGTATACAAAGCTAGAGAAAAAACTATTCGCTCGATTTCGAACAAATTTGCGCCAAACACGTCAATTAGGCCCGTATAGATGCGCGAAAAAAGGTTTTGAAAATTTTTGAAAAACAACCCCCTTTTTGGCCAAAAAATCCCAAAAAATCAGTTATTATTTTTATATAAAAAAAAAACGGCTCTAATGATTTTGATAAAATTTTGCTTATTTGTAGCCCTTATTGTACCCTACCATATGCAAAAAAAAACGTATCTTTCAAAAAATTCTCGTTTAGCTAATAATAATAATAATAACTGTCTTTTGGGGTTCTTTTGGCCGAAAAGTGGGTTGTTTTTCAAAACCTTTTTTCGTGCATCTGTACAGGCCTAATTGACATGATTGGTGCAAATTTGTTCAAAATAGATCGAATAGTTTTCTCTTTAGCTAATAATAATAATATTTATTAGTTACTCTCACACTTTAATGTACTATCCAATCTCCTACTATAATACAATTATGAAGTTACAGTTTTGGTCACATACAGAGGTTGACGCAATGCATTGTGTATTGAAAATACTCCAAACATGGGGGTTGGCGTGCGAAGCACGCATTGAACTGTGTATTGAAAATACTCACAATACGGAGGTTGGCGTGCGAAGCACTGTGCGTCGGCCCCTTCTCATAGTGTTCAGTGTCAAGCTCACATGTGCGTCCTTAGCAGTGAACGTGTTAATAATTTAATTATGTTTGTGAGAAAGTATGTGCCAGTTTCTGGTACCGTTTATTTTATATATAATATATAATTGCGTGAAATGGTAAGGCACAATATTTACCCTATGAATAATCCTTTTATTTATTCAATCACATCTGCGTGAAAAGCCGCTGGAACCATTTAAGATATAATTTCGGTAAAACCGTCAGACATTACGGAATCCTAACCGTACGCCTTTCATAGCGTTAAACGTTATCCTAGAACGACGCTATACATTTGGCGCAGTACCGGATGCAAAGCAAAAGCAATTGGCGTCAGTTTTGTCGGAATGTCTGTACCCGGCGCGGCTGGAGGATACAGATTACGGCTAGTTGGGTTTGTCGCCTTCTTCGGCCACAAAGGAACGTACACCTGTTCGTCTTCACGACATCCCAAGTTCATCTTCCAGTCCTGGACGATCGGGGTATTGTTCTTTGCAGGCTCAATAGTGTCATAGGACAAGATTAGTATTCCCTTTTAATTGCGAACATAACAACTGTCTCAGTTCGAGTTTATAAGATTAGCTTTTGTTGTTGATAGTGAACGCCCATGCGTGCTTCGCACGCCAACAAAAATTGTAAACTCTGTAAAGTTGAAATTCCCTCCAATAAATATCGGCGATTGCTAAATTATAATTTTTATCGGCAATTCCATATTTTACTAAGGTAATTGTTAAATTATTATTTTAACGGCAATCCTAATACAATTATCGGTGATTCCAAAATTGTTGTTTTATCTGCGATTCCTTAACTATTTATTCTATCGTTAATTCTACCACTTTTACCAGCGATTGCTAAATGATTATTTCATCGGCAATTATAAAAATATCAGTAAATCCTAAATTGATTTATCGGCAATTTTTTGAAGCCAATTGCTAAATTATTATTCTATCGGCAATTCTAAAACAATTATCAGTGATTCCAAAATTATTATTTCATCGGCGATTCCTAAACTATTATTCCATCGGTAATTCCATTATTTTTTGCACCAGCAATTGCTAAATGATTATTTCATCGGCAATTCTAAAAATATCAGTAAATCCTAAATTGATTTATCGGCAATTTTTTGAAGAGAATTGCTATATTATTATTCTATCGGCAATTCTAAAACAATTATCGGTGATTCCAAAAATGTTCATTTATAGGCGATTAATAAACTATTATTCCATCGGTAATTCCATAATTCTTACCAGCGATTGCTAAGTTATTATTTCATCGGCAATTATGAAAATACAGTATCAATAAATCCTAAATTGGTTTTATCGGAAATTTTTTGAAGGCGATTGCTAAATAATTATTCTATCGGCAGTTCTAAATCAACTATCGGTCATTTCAAAATTGTTATTTTATCTGCGATTCCTTAACTATTATTCTATCTGAAATTCCGTCATTTTTACCAGCGTTTGCTAAATTGTCATTTCATCGTCAATTCTAAAAATATCAGTAAAATCCTAAATTGGTTTTATCGGCAATTTTTGAAGACGATTGCTAATTTATTATTCTATCGGCAGTTCTAAAACAGCTATCGGTGATTCCAAAAATGTTATTTTATCGGCGATTCCGAAATTATTATTCCATTGGCAATTCCATAACTTATTTACCAGCGATCACTAAATATTCACATTTAAAATAACAGTTTATTGTCGTGAGTTTTACACGAGTAAAGAGAGGTAAATTTCAGATGTTTGTCAATAAATTGGTTATCCTTCGCCCTTCAGAAAAAATGCAAATAATATTTTTTTTCTGTAGTAGGCCTACATTTTTAGAAAAGTTAATGTAACATTTAGAAACCTTTTAAACGGTAATTTTGAATTGGTTCGTTGAAAAAAAAGCTTATTATATTTTTGTGGTTCGAAAAAGTAATGTAAAGTCTAAGCAAACTATATATACCAATCCGTATTTTAGATAAAAATTGACAGTGAGAAAAACCTAACATCGACCGTTTAAAATACTAGGGACTTAAGGTTACTTTAATAATGATACTGTCTGTAATGTTATCCGAGAGACGATACCTAAAGTATTGGTAGAGAGTTCGGAAACACCCTGTATTAATGTTTCCAGAGGTAACAGAGGGCACCACAAAATGCTCGTTTCGCTCACCGACCACCGCAGAGAGGCAAACGCAAACACATTATAGTACACTCGGACAGAGGCTCTTGGATGCTCGGTAGAGTGGTGAGGGTAGCGGTGACATGGATCCTGACGCATGCGCAGTAGATTCAGAGTTTTTGCGTGAATGACAGGACATTTTAAATAGAAACTCGTTTACAAACAAATCTTTTGTACAGTAATAGAAAGTCTAATTTTAAAATATTCCGTCACCAGTTTATAAAATCAATGTATTTTCTTAAAATATAAAACAAACACATCCTAACGGAATATCGCTTTCGTTCACCATAAGTTAATCCATCAACAAGACAGTTTCGACAAAGCAAAAAGTGGATAATCGTGTCAATAGACTCGCTAAACAAAACAGACACAATATTCAACCGATACCAAAAACGAAATTTCAGTTTAAATGTATGTTGGGCAAATATGGTCAACTCCCATTAGGTCTACATCGGGCTTGAGTGGTCTGAAAGCTCCACTGTCCGAAAACAACACTGGACGAAACACAAGGACGAAACAATTTAGTTCAGACAGACGCATATTTCTTTCTATTGAACGTCGATCTTTACCGGCTTGTTTCCGTCTTGTACAAAAAAAAACAAAACCGTGGCGTTGTTATTTCGTCAAGGAATTTATTGTAGAATATTTTAGTACAATAACGGTTAAGATTAAAACGTTCGTCAAAACATGAACTGAAAGATTCGTATTTTTGTGATAGTAAAAATTACCGAGTATCATTATTTATAGTCTACTAATACGTAAACATAACAAATTTAAGTACCATTTTTTAGTATCTCCATATATATAAAAATGAATGTTGGTTTCTTTGTCCTCTATAGACTCAAAAATCATACGACCTATTTCACTAAAATTTCACAGATTATTGTCAGGAGTTTGTATGGGGTTGCTACCCATTTACAATAAATATAAATTGAACTAATTTCTTACAAGCTATAAATCTAAAATTGTGTCACATTATTCTTAACTGATATAAAAACCATTTTACAATTCCATTACTTAAGTCAAAGTGATGAAATGGAATAACTACCCTTAGGCCTAAACACAACATTAACATTAAAAGCCCGAATGTTTAATACGCTCTCTACCGCCTGTCCTCATCATAAGAAACTTATTACAGAATTTCCATAGGAAAAATGAGCTATTGCAGTGGCCCTTATGGTAAGACCCAAGGTCGGGAGTAGCAAATGAGCACTGATCATGGTCCCCAGAACACGTTTTGGGGTTTCATTAAAAATCATATATATATATATATATATGTATTTCCACTATATCGGCCGAGTTATTTTAAGTCCGATTTGGTTCAAATTTGGTACACATGTTGGTTCTCTATGTCGCTCGGACGAGTTCGTTAGCCAAAAAATCCAACAATCAGAAACACGTTTTTTTTTACCGGAAGTAACTATTTTTTTTAGACTTTTCCTACGAGAATACATGTTTTTTAGAGTGTTTTCTACAAATATAAATGTAGGGTGTTATTCTGCACATTTTGTTTTTTTACACGACCTTATAGCTCGCTTCGTTCCCCCAAAATCGATCAAAACGTAAAATAAAATAAAAGTACCCGGTTCAAAGCCATTTGGTGGATCTTACGGTGGGGTTGGCGTGCGAAGCACGCAATGCATTGTGTATTGAAGATACTCCCAGTATGGGGGTTGGCGTGCGAAGCACTCAATGCTTTGCGTGTTGAAGGTACTCCCGATACAAGGGTTGGTGTGCAAAGCACGCAATGCTTTGTGTATTGAAGATACCCCCAATATGCGGAATGGCGTGCGAATCACGCAATACTTTGTGTATTGAAGACACTCCTAATATGCGGAATGGCTTGCGAACAATTTTGCAGCTATTCAGCAACGTCGTGAATAGACCTATTTCCCAAATTGTTGGTTGAAACCCAAAAACATAGGCCTATTAACTTAATTTTGGAAATTTGCTCAACTCACGTCAGCGGTTCAGCTGCGTGGTCGAATTATTTTAATTTTGTAGTAGTTTCTTGTCTCTACACCTGTTGTTTAAAAATATACAGTTAATTTTTATTCTGTTGAAAAAATGAAAATAGTTCTTTAACTTTTTATTTTTAGGATTTGGGTGTATTAATTTAATAGTCCAGATTAATACGATGGATGTTCAGCAATGGATCTACTATAAAAATATGTTTGTTATTGTAAAGAAAAAAGTCCGTGTACAACAGATGTTTGTCTTTAAATAATATTAAGATCCACTGATTGTACCACCCGGAACTGCGTGTCCTCTTATCTGCAGGTACCTCCTCAAGAAATATCCGCACTTGTCTTGAGCCTAGTTCAATATTTTTGTAAATCTATCCCAATTCAAAGTTCAAATCGATAATCAATCAAAAATACTCGTGGCCTCATTTAAGTTGACCGCATCTGACAGCACCGTGGCAAGTAGTTAAACTTGCTTTACCGCATCTGGCCCAGTTTTTCTCATTTACCGCAAATGGGATGACCGCATCTAGGGGCAAACCGGACATTTTAGGTAGCTCTCACATACATGGTGGTGGGTAAGTGAAGTATCAAGTTTGCCAGGATTTTAGTAAAGGTAAGCCTTTGTCGTTCACGACAATCAACCGTGTCCCGGGAACATCATGCAATTTCTCTGTACACAAACGACCGCAAATGTCCGAACAACAAATTGCAAACAGACTAATATCAGTTAAAACACTCGCTCAGCGCATCGCAGAGTGTGAATATGACACGATAATAGATTATGACATTATGTTATAGCAACAATAAAAGGTACCGTACGAACCTCATCGCCAGAAGGTTATGAAATTTATGCTCCTCGCCGGAGGCTTTCCTTTATTTCAAAACATGATTCATAAATCTTTTCGAGATAATTAAATGACGATGCTTCTCTAAACAAAGATTTATTGCTTAAGAAACGGCGTATAATACTTGAAAAGAAACACTTCGACGCAAACTACTGCCGTGAACAGTATAATAGTGAAAGCGCATGCGCGACTTCAGGTTACAATATGATATCATTGACAACAGATATGTCTCTACAGGGGATTATTTTGGAGTTTTAATGGGGTGATTTTAAAAAAAATGTAGGGTTCCGTACCTTAGGATCATACGTTCCTCCGTATCATACGTTCGTGTATTTTCTACGAACAGTATTTTACACCTTAGACGCAAATATATGAAATGCAAATATGTTTGCAAACATATTTGCTCTTTATATAACTTAAGAGCAATATGTGGCAAATTTAAGCTAGCTTCATATTTCAACGTTTAAACTGGAAGTAAATTCGAGGGTCCAGAACTGTCTGAGGCATTCTAGAACATTCTGGAACCTTCTAGAATATTCTCAAACATTCTGGGAGCTTCAAAAACATTGTCGAATATTCTGGGAGCATCTAGAACATTCTCACACTTACTGGAAGCTTCTCGAACATACTGGAAGCTTCTAGAATATTCTCAAACATACTGGAAAATTCTAGAACATTCTCAAACATTCTGGAATCTTCTAAAACATTCTATAACGTACTAGAAGCTTCTCGAACATTGTGGAAGCTTCTAGAACATTCTCGAACATACTGGAAACTTCTTGAACATTCTCCAACATACTGGACCTTCTAGAACATTCTCGAACATTCTGGAAGCTTCTAAAACATTCTGGAAGCTTCTAGAACATTCTCGAACATACTGGAAACTTCTAGAACATTCTCGAACATTTTTGAAGCTTCAGGAATATTCTCGAACATTATGGAAGCTTTTAGAACATTCTTGAACATACTGGAAACTTCTAG
>JAGFPH010000484.1:526246-542967 GCA_018207615.1 Philaenus spumarius
ATCTTTAAATAGCTTTGAACTTTGAATTACGATACACAGAACTCTACCATTTACTACACGAATCGATCAAATGCATGGCTCTCTCAAGTGAACTAGATGAATTGAACCGAATCTTTAAAATATATTTGAACTTTAAATCAGAGTTGCCACACATTTCACACGGTTGATTCGCGTGAGGCGATGTAAATTTAATTTCAGGCAGGAAAAACATTAGCCTTAGACAACAAATCTTGTCTTTTTTGGGGCTTTTATAACCTTTTATCCAATGCGTGACTTTTTGAGGACTTTCGTGACTTTTAGGGACTTGTGGACACCCTGTTTGATATTTTTTCTGAAATAATAATGAAAATCATTTAAGACTCCTTAGTGTTTTCCATTTTTAAAGTTGTCCTTTAATGATGAATTATTTTGCCATCATTTGTGTATAAAGGAAAAAACTATTTCTAGAGTATAAAAATGGGCTCTCGTTATCAGGTGAACAACTAAAGCTAACACGTATACAGTGTGTCTTTTTTAAATGGGCTACCATGGGGTTCTTGTAAACTACAAATCTGACAGCAAACTTGAAAATTGGAAATTTTCTTGTTTTTGGAAAAACTAAAAAATTTGTAGTTAAAATACTTTTTCCGCCATTTACCAATATGGTAGTAAATTTTCGAATTTGTTATGGTATACCCTGTGTTTTATATTGATTTTGGATTTTACAAGTTATTTTTTTTTAATTTTTAATATATTTTTTTAAACACCTAACCAAGCGGAAGATATATGCTTATGGAAACATTCTGAACCAATGAAAACGTTCTCAACACTAGTAAAACATTGTTTAGACAAACAAATCGTTTTTAATAATCACAAAAGTTTTTCGTTATTTTTTTTAACCATATTACAGAGGGAATTAAGTGACATATTTGTCACAAGCGAAAAATGAAATTGGTAACAGATGATGTTCATTATTAGTTTTAAGAGCGTTTTCAAGGGTTCAAAACGTTTTCATACAAAAATACCTTCCGCCATGGGCATCCATATGATATTTTCTAGGGGGGGGGGGGGGGGGGGGGGCTGGACCGGGGTGCGGTGCTTAACACGTTCACCGCTAAAGACGCACGTGTGAGCTTGACACTGAACACTATGAGAAGCGGCCGACGCACAGTGCCTTGCACGCCAACCCCCGTATTTTGAGTATTTGCATTACACGCCAACCCCGATATTAAGAGTATTTTCAATACACAATGCATTGCGTTCTTCGCACGCCAACCCCCGTATTGGGAGTATTTTCAATACGCAGTGCATTACGTGTTTCGCACGCCAGGTCCCGTATTTTGAGTATTTTCAATTCACAGAGCATTGCGTGCTTCACATGCCAACCATCGTATTAGGAGTATTTTCAATACACAGAGCATTGCGTGCTTCACATGCCAACCCCCATATTGAGAGTATTTTCAATACGCAGTGCATTACCTGTTTGGCACGCTAACCCCCGTATTGGGAGTATTTTCAATTCACAGAGCTATGCGTGCTTCACATGCCAACCCTCGTATTGGGAGTATTTTCAATATACAGAGCATTGCGTACTTCACATGTCAACCCCCGTATTGGGAGTATTTTTAATTCACAGAGCATTGCGTGCTTCACACGCCAACCCCCGTATTTTGAGTATTTTCAATACACAGTGCATTGCTTGAACTTTAAAAAAAAATATAATAAGTATATGTAAAATTAAACGGCACATAACATTAAAAAATATTTTGGTACTAATCTCTTTAAAGAAAAATACCTGACTATAATTAATAATATACATATTTTCCTTTCCCTGGGAGCTATGGGGGGGGGGGCGTTCCGCCCATGCCTTCCGCTCGGTTAGAGTGTTTAAAAAACTTTATACCACTATAACTTTTAAACAGTAAGTTGTATAAAAAAAAAACACCAAGAACAAAAAAGTCTTAAATTAACTTGTAAAATCCAAAATCGTCATAAAGTACATGGTGTTCTATAAGAATTTCGAAAGTTGACAGCCAAATTGTAAAATGGCGGCCATTTACAAATAAACTAGATAATTTATAATTTCTCAAAAGACAAGAGAAGTAAGGAAGGTTTCAATTTAAAGTTTGCTGCCAGATTTATAGTTTATCAATGGTGGCCCATTAAAAAAAACACCCTTTATAAACTAAACAGAAAACACGAACCTAGAGGACTGAACTAGGAATCAATTTAAGGAATAAGTTGAATGTAGTGGTAAAACAAGCAAAAATTAATACTTTTCCAAAAATCTTACACTTAAATTCTTTAAGCAGCTCTCTGTTGAAATGAAAAGTTGCAAGAATAAGTTTTGCAAACTTTTTCGGAACTTTCTTTACAAAAATGTAAACCCTTTTATTGATTGTTTATTAATTCAGGTTTTGGTTTACTTTGATCGGGTTTTACTTTCTCACTATACTATAGTATAGAGAAAGTATAGTGATCGCAAAAAAAATCGATAAAATGTCTGTCTGTATGTATGTATACAAAGCTAGAGCGAAAACTATTCGATCGATTTCAAACGAATTTGTCAAGTAGGCCTGTATAGACGCACGAAAAACGGTTTTGAAAATTTTTGAAAAACAACCCCCTTTTGGCAAAAAAACCCCCCAAAAAATCAGTTATTATTTTTTTATAAAAAACGGCTCTAACGATTTTGATTAAATTTGGCTTATTTGTAGCCTTTAATGTACCTTTTCATATGAAAGAAACAGCATATTTCTAAAAATTCTTATTTAGCTAATAATAATAATAGTAACTGATTTTTGGAGGTTTTTTGGCCATAAAGGGGGTTGTTTTTCAAAAATGTTCAAAACATTTTTCGTGCATCTATACAGGCCTAATTGACGTGTTTGGTGCAAATTTGTACGAAATCAATCGAATAGTTTTCTCTCTAGATGATAATAATAATATCCATTAGTTAACCTCCCCTACTTTAAAAATCACCTCTCCCACCCCACCTACAATTATGAAGTCACAGTGAATCTGTTTAATAATTTAAATATGTTTGTGAGAAAGTATGTGCCAGTTCCTGGTACCGATTATTTGCTTCTGTGAATATGTCTTAAAATTGGTGTTGTAATTTGCTTATATTTTATACAGACTTTATGCTTGTTTAAAATTATGCATGTTAAAAATTATATACATGTGTAAGTTAAGAATGAACATCACCTATAGTAGGCGGTAGGGAAGAGGCCCTCGCCAGAGTCGCCACGACGGTAAGTGTAATTTGATAAACTAAATTACGATGAATGAAAAGTAAAAATAGACAGTAAATTTTTATTCTGTTGAAAACATAAAGATCTCTTTTGCACAACTGATTTTTAGGTTTTGGGTGTATTAATTTAAACTGTTTAACATTCTTAACCCTTCTTTCAATGCCAACGTAATGTTTAACCGGACGTTTCAAAACAAGTGAAAATTGCCAACGTCTGATTGTGCCGAATTTCGGAAAAAAACCTTAAAAAATCAAAAATCGTTATTTTTGTTAATATTTTATAATAATCTATTACGAATGAATAGTTCTTTCCGTTTCACATATGATATCAAAATCGATGTAAATTTGAGGATGAATGAAAGTAGTGTACATGTCGTCGGTTGGTTTAAAATATATATATATATATATATACATAAATACTACAATAAAATTATGCAAAACATCTCAAGCCTTTAGACCAGGTAAGTAAACAGAACCCGTAGGCTTGAATGCGATCCAACCACCGTTTGCTTTACTTCCGCCCTCCTACCCTCAAACCACAGATATGAAAAGCTACCTGGTCCCGCGAGATTCGAACCCGGGATCTTCTGATCAGGAAGACCCCACGTTACCACTCGGCTAAGGCTTGTACAGAATAAAACAAAAATAACCGCTCTTAGTTACTTTACAAAGCAACCATATTGCCTATCTCGTCCCTTTAAGCCAATGGTAGTGTAACTTTTCTATTTAAGAAGATATTGGCCCAACATTTTTAACATAAGTATACAACAAAATGTGTCTTAAAGTGACGTGCAAGTTTTGAAGAGGTATATTTTTTTTCTAACTGTTTTCTTTATACAAACTGGAAATTTTATAAAAAATGTTTGTTATGGTGTGTAAATTAATTTTTTCTAAACTTGTTGGTGTATTAGAAAAATGTTTAGAGTAGAAAATATTATTTATAGATCTATTAGAAGAAAAACAATTCAAAAATCATGGTGACATCTTATCAAATGACAAAAATACAGCTTTTTTATGAAAATCTTTCAAATTCGCTAAATCAGGTCGGCACTTTTGGGTACAATGTTGGAGAAAATGCCTGGCACTAAAAGGGTTAATATTTATTCTTTATGTTTCTCATAACAAAACGTATAAAATTGGCCGAGGAAGGCATTTTTCCCTGGCAATACAAAAATTGTAATAAGAAAAGGTGCCATTTTCATTTGGCCGCCAGATTCGCAAAATGCCTAGTTTGTGTATTAAATGTGTATTTATATATACTATAGGCCTAACAGATTTTTTTTATTGATTCACATGGCCAATAATAAAACCTAAGACCATGTTTATTTTTCTTGCATGTATATTACGAGGGTAATTTATTATAATGATAACAATCAGGTTTTTATAATTTAGTTTTAGGTATACCTGCTCAGCTGTCACTCGTCGTTCATGGGGATTCTGTATTTTTATATATATTTTTTTTTTTACATCCCACACAAGTTTTGACCCCTTTGTTCCTTTTTAGCGAATTTCCACCGGAACCTAAGGTCAGGAGTGGTCAATGAACACCGATCATAGCCCCCAGAACACGTTTGTGTTCGCACTCTAACGGCCGCAATTTATTTCCGATTTGGTTCAAATTTGGTACACACGTTGGTTTTCAAAGTGGTTCAGACGTGTTCGTCTGACAAAAAAATCCAACAACCAGAAACACGTCTTTTGACAGGATGTAAAAATTTTTTTAAATTTTACTTACATAATGAAACATTATTGGGCTTTTATCTAAAACAATAAATTTATCTAAAACAATAAATATAGAAGATTGATCTGCACACTTTGTTTTCGTACACGACCATGGGCGCCCATATGATATTTTCTGGGGGAGGGGCTATACCGGAGTATGGGGTGTAACACGTTCACTGCTAAGGACGCACATGTGAGCTTGACACTGAACACTATGAGAAGCGGCCGACGCACAGTGCATTGCACGTCAACAACCGTATTGGGAGTATTGTCAATACATAGTGCATTGCGTGCTTCGCACGCCAACTCCCGTATTGGGAGAATTTTAAATACACAATGCATTGCGTGCTTCGCACGCCAACCCCCGTCTTGGGTGTATTTTAAATACACAATGCATTGCGTGCTTCGCACGTCAATTTTAGGCCTCTGTGCTATGGACGCACATATGCGTCCGGTTTAAAATATTAGTAATTATTACGTAGAAAGGTTCAAAAATGAAGTAATTTCTATTCATTTAGGCTGTAAGCATAAAAATAAAAGATCAGCTCCTACGATAGGAAATACGAAATTTGGTTAGCAGTGAACGTGTTAAGGGTGAGGTAAACATCCACTAGTTCGTTTGAAGGATGAACCACATTAGAAAGCGGTGTGGGAAAATGTTTTTTTCTCCATTTACGCATTTCCCCACACCCTCAAAGCCATCGCGCCATTACGAGGCCAAGTGCCAGGATGTACGCCGATATCCGCAGTAGAGAGTCTTTAAAATATTCCAATTGCGTAAAATACTTTAGCATATAAAAAAACACGAATGTATTTGGTCAATTTATTTTTTAACTTACGCGTTTTTTCATGTCAAATTTGAGTCAACAAACAAACTTAAATATTTGATACAATCTACCTGTTCTATAGAAAAGCAAGTGATTTTAGTTAAGGTACAATGTATGCTATGATAATTTAAGGGCTCAGCAAAGAAGGAGCTTCGGGCAATACTTGAGGAGTTTATATTTATTGTATAGTGGTAGTTGGCCCATTTTAATCACTTAGGTGGTTGTCACCGAATACAGTACTAAATTTCACCTCTCTAGCTTCAAGGAAATAAAAATGAATTTCTTGTTTTAAGTGTTGAAGTCCTCGTTTTGATCCCTTAAGGGTCTGCTGTAGTGGCGGCCATCTTGGGTTTTTATCCCATAAGAGCAATGTTAAATTTCAAACCATTTATTTCGTTTATTTTTTATCATAAAATTGTTTGCAAGGTCTCATTTTAAGCACAGTCACAATACGCATCCAATTTGCAATTTAATTTTTTTTAAATGCTTTTGCTTTGTTATGTAATTGACATTTTGTAAGTACAAAGTTTGCATTTTTTCCGAACACAATAAAAAATGTATAATGAAAAATAATTTGCAAGCCGGATCCGAAATTTTATAAAGAATATTCAGGTTTTTTTTTCAACACTCAATTACAAAAGATAGACTTATAAAATGGTTTGAAATGAGGCAATGTCAAAGCGTTCAGCTGCAAGAAATTGCACTGTTTAGATGGGGATATAGTGAGAAGCGGTTGCGTTTCCGGTTACTTTCTCGTTTACTGGAGCAGACCCTTAAAAGCAAATACGAATCACGCACGTGTTTCTACCTAAGTAATAATCATTCTTAAATTAATCTTAGGCCTCAAAATATTATTTTCAACAGCACACTCTCAATATAATAGCTACTATTGCAAGAACTTACTTTGTTGGGAGCGGCGGTAGTTCAGTTGGTAGTGCGGCAGTGTTTCAAACATCAGGTAGACCTTCATTAGATCTGTGAACACAAATTAAAGACAATAAGCAATACGCCAATAGTAAACATCGTATGTGAAAATAAACAGTACTAAAGTCAAAGCAGCTGTGGTTTGTCAGTAGAACAGCTGATTACATTGTTGATTGTTGCCAGGCCACGTTGCTTATTATTACTTTCTTGTTTGAGTTTATTCAACGCTCTAATAGTCTTGCCACCCCAAAAATGTTTTTTTATCGAAGAGCATTGTTTTCGCTCCGGTACAGATCGTTCCGGTGCTCGTAGTTTGATACGAACTGCTGTAGAGTTTCAAGAACGATTTCTCAAACAGCCGCCAAGTAATGGTGGAATGACAAGTTCTGTCGTACGGATAGTGTTTTAACTCAGCGTAAAGAGTGTGAATGGCGTCCAAAACGGTCACTTGAACCACGAAATGAACCAATGTGTTCCTACAAAATGAATGGTTTTCAAATGAAAGTCATTATAACATTTTCATAAGATTTGTGGTTTAAATGTACAATGACATGTAATATTTGTAATAGCCTAGAGAAAATAACCTCAAAATTTGATCTTAAAATGATAAATTATTTAAAACTTTGAAATCTAGAAATTTAATTTTGAACCAATTGTAAGTCACAGCTTATAAACGATTATATCCACAATAAATAGAACTTACCTTTCTTTTTTAAAGAAGTAAATAACAAAAATCAAATGTAATTATAACCTAAATCAAGGCGTAAGAATCATTTAATTGCTTTTGTATGACAGCGTATTTCATAGGGAAAATAAGTATAAGAATAAATCCAAATATTGTAAATTATTTATTATTAAAAATAAACTAATATACTGAAAGTAAAGTTTATTAAAAGTGTAAGACAATTTATTAAAAGTGCAGAAGTGAAAACAAATGACATAGTTGGGTATATTTTGATGGAACAGTTCGTTATGGACCACAGAGACGAAGTAAGATGTTTAGTGATAGAACGATATATCGAATTGGCGGGATGTGACGGATATAAAGTTTACGTGATATAAAATAAAATTAGAACGTAATAAACAAATTTTATTGTAAATAATAACTAAAAAGTATAGTAAGATAAAATTAAAAGAAACCTGCAGAAAAAGAAGTAATACTAAATTATTTTGAAACTACTTGCCTATATTAAAGTGTTTTCACAAACTGTAAAGTAAATTCAACCTTAATGAAGATTTGAACTTGATATTCGTAGTTTGTAGGATTGTAAATGTATAATAATAATAATAGTTTTGTATATATAAATTTAAACACTTGCATATTTAACAACCACGAATCTTAAGACCCCATATACAGAGTTCTCAAATAAAGCATAAGCTAGAATTTATATTATAAAGTCAATTTGTAAAAACTGTGCTCAAAGCATTTGTAATTTGTAATGAGTTAAAGTTGAAACAGCAAAGAACCCCATATTAAAAGCCAGAAGTATTATTGTAAATCTGTGTATTATTTCTAATTATACAGGGTTTAGTAGATAAAAGTACAATATTTTATAAAGGCGTAACAACTTTATATCGTGTGCACCTAAACGGTTTCTTGGATGGCAATGTCCTTATGGGTCGGCTCTAGTAAAACAGAAAGCAACCTGCGACTCCAGCGTAGCGGCGGTAGGTTACACGGACATTGCTCAGCCTAAAATCCATTTAAAACCCGCAATTGTTCAAATAGCGCTTAAAAAAAATACCAAACTCTTGGGGACGAAATACTTCATGCGAATGGCTTGGTAGCTTTTCTCTATAATTAATAGTGACAACATAAAAAAATATTAAAAATCAATGTTTTAAATTGTTAATAAATATTAAACAAAATGTTTTTCTTAGTTTTGGAAAAGCCATTTGCATGCATATTGGCCATAGCTTTAAAATGACATATCGTTCATAATCATCCGATCAAAAATAAAGGAAAAATTTGGATTTAATTTAACATTGGTCTTATGGAGTGTCAGCCAACATGGCCGACAGCTAGAGCCGACTCTTAATTTTGGAAATTCACTCAACTCACGACAGGTAACGTGATCGAAGTATTCTTTCTTTGTTAACCAATTCCCAATACGAGATTCATTTATAAATCCATTCACACACAATATGCAATACTTATTTGTATTTGCATGTATTTTAGACTCGGTATTTATGATGGTTGCTCCTTAGCCTTCTGCAAGGCTTTCAGTATGACGTAATTCTTGTCACAATACACAGCACTCGAAACATATTGTGTAATTTGATTATTGTAAAACTTTAAAAGGACTGGGCGACTGCGTGCTTCACACGCCAACCTCCGTCAGTATATATATATTAATTTATTTTAAATAGAACTGTTGGATTAGTCGTTACGTCAAAGTTAAGTGGGTAAATAATAGTAAACGTGCAACTCACGCCTTCATCTACAGCATGCGCCAAAATGAACAGTACTGAACTGCATGAATTGTAATAGTTTAAAATACTTTATTTTTATGCAAATACACACAAAGTAATAAACGGTACCAGGAACTGGCACATACTTTCTCACAAACATACTTAAATTATTAAACAGATTCACTGTGACTTGTAGGGTGGGGTAGGAGAGGTGATATTAAAGTAGGAGATTAACTAATAAATATTATTATTATTAGCTAGAGAGAAAATTATTCGATCGATTTCGAACAGATTTGCACAAAACACGTCTATTAGGCCTGTATAGATGCACGAAAAGAGGTTTTGAAAATTTTTGAAAAACAACCCTTATTTTTGGCAAAAAAAACCCCCAAAAATCAGTTACTATTATTAGCTAAACACAAATTTTTAGAAAGATACGGTTTTCTGCATATGGTAGGGTACCTTAAGGGTCTGCTCCAGTAAACGAGAAAGCAACCGGAAACGCAACCGCTTCTCACTGTATCCCTATCTAAACAGTGCAATTTCTCGCAGCTGAACGCTTTGACATTGCCTCATTTCAAACCATTTTATAAGTCTATCTTTTGTAATTGAGTGTTGAAAAAAAACTGAATATTCTTTAAAAAATTTCGGATCCTGTTTGCAAATTATTTGTCGTTATTAATTTTTTATTGTATTAGGAAAAAAATTCAAACTTTGTACTTACAAAATGTCAATTACATAACAAATCAAAAGCATTAAAAAAAAATCTAAATTGCAAGACGGATGCGTATTGTGACTGTGTTTAAAATGAGACCTTGCAAACAATTTTATGATAAAAAGTAAACGAAATAAATGGTTTGAAATTTAACATTGCTCTTATGGGATAAAAATCCAAGATGGCCGCCACTACAGCAGACCCTTAAGGGCTACAAATAAGCCAAATTTGATCAAAATCGTTAGAGCAGTTTTTTTATAAAAAAATAATAACTAATTTTTTGGGGTTTTTTGGCTAGAAAGTGTGTTGTTTTTCAAAACCCTTTTACGTACATCTATATAGGCCTAATTGACATGTTTTGTGCAAATTTGTTCGAAATCGATCAAATAGTTTTCTCTCTAGCTTTGTATACATACATTTTGACAGACATATTGTAAAAAAAAACACTTTTTTGGACTCAGGGCGTGAAAAAACGGATATTTCAACAAAAATTTCAACATCGACTTTTTTGCGATCACTATACTTTCTCTATACCAAAGTAAAATGAAGCTGCACGATAAAAACTGTATCTGGAGTGGTGAGAACCGTAATGGGCAACGTGGCATGGCAACAATCAACGATGTAATCAGCTGTTCTTAAAACCAAACTTAGTGGCTTTAAATGCAGCACTTTTTGTTGTAACAGAGTTAAATTCCAATAGATAAATAAATTATGATGATAAATTCCTTTCCCGATCACTTCTTTTTCGTCAGGTAGTTTTGCGGAATTTACCAGTAGCCGAATAGTGGAGAGATATCAAAATCAGCCCATTAGTTTTTTTGTTTTAGAATAACCCTAACAATAACAACAACCATATACAAAACATGATAACACTTTTAATTAAATCTTGATAGATTACAAAGAACCGGTGATTAGATCGAAGAATGTGACAATCCACAGTTTACACTGATTTAAGATTCAAGGAAGTAAGAATGTTCAGTGACGTATGAAAATCTAGCTGAGCCTAACCAAGGATCATTAGCAATAAATAACTCACCATAGTACAATAGGATAAACCTCTCGGTCTGTAGAGGTGTGATGAACTTTGCCAACGCTACTATACAGCCTACCAATGAAATTGATATAATCCTTCCTCAAACGTGCACATGTTGTGGATGGCGGGTACAAAAGTTATTCTTTTACACTTCTCGTACGAGAATGAAACGTTTTTAGAATTTTATCTAACAAAATAAATGTAGGATATTGTTATCCACATTTTACTTGTAGCTCGCTTGGTTCCTCCAAAATCGATCAAAACGTAAAATACGATAAAAGAAGACGAGTCATCTTCTGACCCGAGGCCGTAAGGTCGAGGTGCAAACCCGCAAAGCGACTTTTTCCGCCGCGAATTGAACGAAGCTTAGGGCTTAGGTGCAAACAAATTTTACTCAACGTTTCCTTCACACAGGCAGCTCTATTCAGCGCCTACGCGAATAAATCAATTTCCCAAATATAGTAGTTGGTTAAAATAATCTATATATATAAAAGCCAAATCCACTGACTCACTGATCACGATTCCTCCAAAACCTCTGAACGGATTGGAACGAAATTTGGTATGTAGCTTCCTCTAGGGCCATAAGTGTTCTCTAAGAAAGGGTTTCTAAAAATTTGAAATTTTAGGGAAGGTTGTGGGGTCAAAGTTACTAAAAAAAACACCGAACGGTTTGGAATGAAATTTGGTATGTAGCTTCCTCTATTGCCCTTGGTGCTTGCTAAGAAAGGGTTTGAAAAAAATCAAAATTTTAGAGGGATTTGGGAGGAGTCAAAGTTACTAAAAAAACCACCAAACGGATTGGAATGAAATTTAGTATGTACCTTCCTCTAGGGCCCTAGGTGCTCGTTAAGAAAGCGTTTCAAAATTTTCCAAAGTTTAGGGGGGAGGTTTGGGAGGTCAAAATTACTGAACATCCCCATAAGAAATACATAGTGTAATATATGTTTTGATATAATATATACATTTAACTTTGATTTGTCTATCCGTGCAAAGCCGGATCGGGCCAGTTAGTAAAACATATAAATTTAATTTTGGAAATTCGCTCAACTGACGTCAGCAGTTCAGCTGCGTGGTCGAATTTATCTGTCTCAAATGATTTACGATAAAATACAATTTAACTGTTGATATAGGCCTACATACTAGGTGATCTTTTTAAGTGTGCCACCGGAACTTATAAAAACGCCAAGAATAAATTTCTGTAGTCCGTTCCATTTTATATCAAACTAGGGGAAACCCCTGCGTGCTCAGCACTCCAACACCGTTGGAACCTTCTATACACATAATCAGGTTATGTTTTATTTATAATAAAGGTGTAGGATTAATAATAACCTCAAACCAAAACGGGAAACTATGTTAAACGTTCAAATCAAGTTATTTCGTATACTTTATAACAGCGGTTATAATAAAGGTTAAAAGAACCAGTTAGGCTCAAGTGCGCTTAATCAAAAACCTAACAAAAATGTTAGAAATACAAAATAATTGTTTCATATTTTTAAATCAGCTGTTAATATTGGTTACTTACTATCAATTACGTATATTATCAATGAATAGGACTACTATTAAATTATAATATGAGTTATTTATTTTTAATTAGGATGTAACATAGTTTTTCTTATTTTTAAATTCCATTACGTAAGTTTTTATTGGTTTTTATGTGTTGAAACATGTGTTGGTTCAGTCTAGGCCTAACTTAAAATATTATTTTGTACTAGGCTGGACATCCGAATCAACTGTTTTATCTGTTATTTTATTCAATTGGTTACTATGGAAATTAATGTAAATACATTCAAGAAATATAAGTGTTGGTTCAACCATCCAGGATTAACCTAAAATTATGTTTAATTTATTTTACCTGCCTTAAAGGCAACATAATTTATAACTTTGCACATTAAGTTTTAAATGACATAATTTTCATTTTTCAACTGACGTTTTTTAGTTTTTCATAATGTTGATTATTTATTGATATTACAGCTGTTAGACGCTATGAGTTTAACGCCCAACTTTGTTTGATCCTGTGAATTTCTTCCATCTAAATTTACAAATCTATATATATAAAAATGAATTGCTGTTCGTTAGTCTCGCTAAAACTCGAGAACGGCTTTACCAATTTGACTAATTTTGGTCTTAAAATGTTTGCAGTAGTTCATAGAAGGTTTATACGTAAAGAAAAATTTGAAAAGTTTCCCGAAAAGTTTCAAATTTGGAAGAAACTCAACAGCCTTTACTGTATGAACTCAAATCCATAGCTTACAAAAACAGCTGTTCGTATAAAAAGCTTAGCAACACGTTATGTTTGTTTACAATCATTACCATAGCAACATTACTTAGCAAATTTGTAATCACTTTAATACTCTTCAAAACTAACAGCTTTTTAAGGTTAGATTGAAAAACTATAAACAAACACAAGGAAAGATCAACGAAAAATGCTTACAGAATTATAATTCAACTCAAACATTGGTTATTAAATATCTATATAGGCCTACTTAGAGATATGCTGTTTAAAATATTGTTTATATAAAATATATCATAACTATGAAATTTTAATACTTTTCAAAACATATTTTCGCTATCAATAATAATAATAACAAACAAATTATTTGACATCATGCCTAACCATAAACATACACGAGTTTAAACATATTATATTGAAAACTAAACAAACAATCTGAATTAAACTAAATGCCATTAAAATATCACATTCGTAGCTTTATTTTGATATATAATTGTATATTTAAATACTAAACAATATCTTATACTAATTAGGCCTATACATTTAAAACTACAAACTCTATTTGAACCAGTTTGTTACATCCTAAATTAACGCGGATGTTACAAAGTGATTCAAATATCTTTTCTACGACCCCAGCTAATTTAAACCCTCGCTAAGAAAGGGTTAAAAGAAATTCGAAATTTTAGGGCAGTTTGGGGGGGGGGGTCAAAGTTGCTAAAAATCCCTATAAGAACGAATTGGAATGAAATTTGGTACGTAGCTTCCTTTTAGGCTGTAGGTGCTCGCAACATTGTCAATAAAATTAAGTGAAAGTCAAAATTAGTAAAAACTATAAATTAAAACGATATATTTAAAGCTTTTTCATGTTAGATAGTAGTTTACAGGAATACAATTTTCAGTGCTTTCTCAAATAGCGTATCCTTTTTTTCATGACCACAGTAGGATACGCACGGGTATTCAACGAACACTTAAAAAGAATACAATTACGTCAAAAAGACTGAAAATACTAACAACCACGGGCAACGCCGTACGGGTCAGCTAGTATTTAAATAAAAATGATTTTATCAATATGAATTCTAGCGTATGTTACTCAAAGATAATGAAGCTTTTTATATAAAAAAAATCAATTGGTTCAGTAGTTCCAGAGATTACCCCCTACATACAAGCAAACAAATTTTACCTCTTTACAATATTAGTATAGATAGTGTGTTGTGTTTACTTCAACAGATGGCTTTGTTCACAAAAACCTATCTTAAAAATTAGAAAAATACAAATTAATTGTTTTAAGTTTGAAATCAGCTGATAATGGAAATACTATAGGAAACAGCTGACTTCTATTATTATTACAGTCAATAAACGTATGTAATGGGGTTTAGATTATTGTAGGGTCTATAATATTGAGTATATTTTTTGTTGTTTTTATGTTTAATAGATGCTGCAGTTTTTCAGAAAGTATATAAAAACATGCTTGTATTCAAATGAAAGCTGTTTGTGTCAAAACTTCAAAGCAATCAGTGAAGAACTTTCAGAGATTATCGATTTTGAAGAAACGCACATTTACATTTTTATTTATATAGATTTAGCTCCGCACAGGTTACTGAAAAGACCATCAATGTACGAAATTTAATGATAAAGGCCTACTTATACAGAGTGTGTAGAAAATGCTCTCAAACTTTACCAGGCCAATATAGGTGAAAATAAGAAATAAAGTTCCAACAAGCATAAGCCCGGAAATGCTTTGTTTTCAAAATTTGGTGTATCTATTTTTTATTTAAGGCCCGCGCACACCAAACGCGGGAAGCGGGAGCGACGCGAATTTAGTTCCAGGAAGTTCCCGCGCGGGACTGTAAAACAACGGCGGGATATGAGAGAGCGCACACCAAACGCGAATCGTTCGCGCGGGATCATGTCGCGGGATCGTTACGCAGCGTCGTCCCGCCTGGTTCGCTGCATGCAGCGTTTTCCCGCGCGAATAGAGTCACTAGTCACACAACAGGTGTCTACTCGTACTCGGTAGGCAGTGCTTTGTGCTTTGATTGTGTAGACGTGTGTTTAGAGTAACTATGAGTAATTTAACAGAAATGTTATTAGAGTGTGTGTACACGTATCCAGCCCTTTATGACTTAAATAATAAGGACTACAAAAACATCAAGAAGAAAGACCGGATTTGGGACGAGATTGGGAAAGAGTTGAAGGTACCTGGTGAGTACGTGTTGACAGCTATTTGTTTTGGTTACATTTACATTTTAACATCCCCTTGGATTCACCTTGGTATGTGTTCAGTGCTGTGGTGGGGCTTTTGTATTTTGTAGGTTGAAAGTGTTTACTCTTGATTGTTATTCTAATTGTTTTGATCAATGAATTAAATGTACACAGCTACTCACTGGTACATATTTTTAACAATTCGCCAAAAATAGTAATTCTATCCCAATCCAAAAGTGTTCTGTACCTTTTTTGTAGAGAAAGGTTTAAAGAATTCATATATGCAATTAAAAAAATTATTGATGTAAAATTGTAAAAGTTATTAGCTCAAGAAACAAAAAACGTTCAGTAGCGAAAGGAAAAAGTTCAATTTTAGGCCTTCATAACTAATTGTAAACATTTTTTTCGAATTTTTTCGTAAGCGTAAAAAAGTTTCGTAATTTAGTTCTGAATAGCAACAAAGCCTCTTCTTCATCAGATGATATGGTGAGCGGCGAACGATGAGAAGGTAAGTACAACTGACCACAACACTGTCACCTTACCGACTGAGTTCGCCGCGAAACTTCCCGCGTTGTGTGTGCGCCACCTAAGATCCCGCGCGAACAGTTCCCGCGACTAAATTTCTTGGAATTAGAAATTCCCGCGTTTGGCGTGCGCGGGCCTTTAACCTTTTACCTTTGTAAAAAAAGCCAGAACTTTCATTCGTATATTTTTTAAATGGCGGTCAATTAAAATGTACAGTGTCAAATATCTCTGAAAAAACCCAACTATACAAAAACATTTAGGACTCAAAAAAAGTTACTTTTTTAATAACAAACAAAACAGGTTTTTTATTTTTCCCGTTGCTCAAAAGATAACCGATGTATCGGCTAAAAACTCAAAACATAGTTCCTTGGTATTGTCTGTAACAAAACTGAGAGAGAAATTATTTTTCCTAATTTTTTTGTGAAAAGTTAACGGTTTTATAAATATTTGAAATTAAAAATGTTAAATGGCCGCTATTTTTAAAGTGCACAAAAGAACGTTCTGGATTTTTATACAATGGTAAAAGGTTGCGTAACAAATAGGAACACCAAATTAGAGGTCGATATCTTTACTATTTCAAAAGATATTAACTATTTAATAAAAAAACAAAATGGTTGATAATTCAAAAACTAAACATGTTTCAACCTAAACATTGGGACTTTTTTCTCATTTACACATATAAAATAGCCCGGTGAAGTTTGGGAAAATATTTTCTTGACACAATATATAATAATAATTCCATTATAATTTCCATCGCTGGAGTGTACCCGGACTTTCTGTCCTGCAATCATTAGTTGTTACGTCATGTTAGGTTATTTTATTTTAGGTTAGGTTAGGATAGGTTAGCGCCAAGTACAAGCGTATAGAGGGGACAAAGAATCCAGCTGACAATTCAGGAG
>JAGFPH010000485.1:0-15906 GCA_018207615.1 Philaenus spumarius
TCCTACACCTTTAATATAAAGAAAACATAACATGATTATATGTATAGAAGGTTCCAACGGGGGTGGCGTGCGTAGCAAGCAGAGGTTTCCCCCAGTATGCATATGCTTTTAATGACTCTCTAAAACGTGTTCTATGGCCAATGGTCCGTGCTCATTGGCACTGCCGGACCTCAGGTCTCACCATAAGAGTCGCTGCAGAAGCTTATCTTTCCTATGGAAATTCACTAATATGATACGTATTACGGACGCCAAAACCAAATTTTACATTTGATAGAAATACATCTTAAGGGTCTGCTCCAGTAAACGAAAAATCCACCGAAACGCAAACAACTCTCACTATATCCCTATCTAAACAGTACAATTTCTTGCGGTGACATTGCCTCATTTCAAACCATTTTATAAGTCTATCTTTTGTAATTGAGTGTTGAAAATAAAACTGAATATTTTTTATAAAATTTCGGATCCGGCTTGCAAATTATTTTTCGTTATTAATTTTTTATTGCGTTAGGAAAAAAATTCAAACTTTGTACTTACAAAATGTCAAAATCAAAAGCATTTAAAAAAATGTAAATTACAAGGCGGATGCGTATTGTGACTGTGCTTAAAATGAGACCTTGCAAACAATTTTATGATAAAAAATAAACGAAATAAATGGTTTGAAATTTAACATTGCTTTTATGGGATAAAAATCCAAGATGGCTGCCACTACAGCAGACCCTTAATCCGTCACTACTTTACTTGTATAGTTATTTTGATACATTCTGGAGGCCTCGAAACGCTCCAATCTTCAATTTGATCAGTTCCATAGGGTTATAAATGCCATAGCAGAGATTGTAGGGTCCGCCTTTACACCAAGCTATTGTAATCCCCAATACTACCAACTTAACAGAATTATTCCACTCCAAACTTTCATAATCCGTTTTAATGAGAAAACTTTTAAACGGTTAATTTAACTTTTCCCACGCTGCTGTAAAGGACATGTTTATCTTTGCTTGGGAAAAAGCAAAACACAATGTAACAATAACAATGTATAAATGTTTATAAGTCTTAAGTTTTGTTGCACTCTCTTCTTATTTACGACCGCGACAAAAATATTTCGAAAGTGTTAAAAAATATTTTATAGTTTCTTGCCAAATAGTTCCCTTTTGACAAACCTTACACTATTTTTTACTAAAACCTTTACTATTTATGGATTGTTTGTTGCAAGTTCAAGTGTCCCAAAAAGCATATCTAGCGGACAGTAGGCTGTTTTTTTAGACATTTCAAAATTTGAAATGTAAACATAGGTCAAAATTGGCCTAATATATTATATTTTTTACCACCATTTATACCATTCAGGTATAAGCAATATTTCAATACCAAAATGGTGCAAATTTGAAAGCCCGTGAATGATGTTATACTTAACCTACTTGTTCTGGGGACCGTGATCGGTGCTCCTTGATCTACTAACCTTAGGCCACTGCAATAGCTCGTCTTTCTTATGAACATTCGCTAATAATCGTTGTCATACTAGATGTAATATACGTTACTTTATTAGCGAATTTCGATAGGAAAAATGAGCTATTGCAGTGACCCTTATAGTAAGATCTAAGGTCGGGAGCAGTAAATGAGCATCGATTATGGTCTCCAGAACATGTTTTGGGGTGTCATTAAAATTTGTATATATACTGGAATATATGTACATATGTGTTCGCACACTAGCGGCCGCATTTTAAGTCCAATTGAGTCCAAACTTGTTACGCACGTTGGTTGTCTACGTCGCTCGGACGAGTTCGTTAGCCAAAAAAATCCAACAACAAGTACGTTTTTTGATCAGAAGTAACTATTTTTTTAGATTTTTTCTACGAAAGTGAAATTTTTTTAGATTTTTTTTTCTAAAAATGTAAATGTAGGATATTATTCTGCACATTTTGTTTTTTACGCGACCTTAAAGCTCGCTTGGTTCCCCCAAAATTTATCAAAACGTAAAATACGATAAAAGAACCCAGTTCAAAACAACGTGGTGGATTTTACCGTTTGGGCATCTTCTGATCCGAGGCCGATGGCCGATTTTGTCTACTGCGAGCGAAGCGAAGCTCATAACCCAAGGCAAAAGGTCTACTCGGGCCACACGAAGCGAGTGAGTCGAAGCTTTAGGCTTAGGTGCAAACAAATTGTGCTAATATATTTCGTACACATAGGCAGCTATTCATCGCCTTCGTGAGTAGTTAAACTTCCCAAATAGTTGATTGAAACCGTAAAACATGTAAATTTAATTTGGGATATTCGCTCAACTCACGTCAGCTGTTCAGTTGCGTGGTCAAATCATTTAGTTTTATTTTAGGTTTATGTAGTTAAATGACAGTCAAACCCAACTACCTAAAGTGGACTTTTATTTTGAAGTAATTAGGATTCATTGACAGTAAACAGCTGATTTAACCCGACCCGGTGCACTAACAGCTGACTAGACTGGACTAATGCGGCAATAAACAGCTGATTTAATCGATTGCAGGAAAAAAGAAACGATAAAATACAGGCTCTAAGTAAACCGAAAAATGATCGACTATTTTGAATAATATTAGTTGCTGAAAGCGGCTACTGTTTGCTACTGGTGACTGATTTCCATTTTGATAGCTTTTAATTATGCAAATACTAGGTTTAGTTTTATATACACAGTGCCAACGGGTCTTTAATAAAATGGAAAATATATTGAAACAAATATTAAATAATGAATTTGTGAAATGTTTAATTTGTACATACTGTGCGTTTTTTACATTTATCAGAAATAGGATTAATTTTAAACTAGCAGGAGACGGAGTGAGTG
Organism: Philaenus spumarius; assembly: GCA_018207615.1. Taxonomy (NCBI): domain Eukaryota; kingdom Metazoa; phylum Arthropoda; class Insecta; order Hemiptera; family Aphrophoridae; genus Philaenus; species Philaenus spumarius. The sequence continues at coordinate 2,804 of JAGFPH010000485.1, forward strand.
AGAAAGGAATAGGGAGGTTAGAGAGGGAGAAACAAAGAAGGGGAGAGGAAAGAGTCAGGGAGAAAATAGAGTGTATAAAAAGAGGTGATGAAATATAAAGAAAGGGAAATAGAGAACGGGGTAATGAAGTAGGGGGATTGAGATAACGAGGTAATTCAATAGAGGGCGAGAGAAAAAGAGGATAAGACGAAAGGAAACAGATAACGTGAAATAGAGAGAGAAAGAAGACGAGAACAAGGCAACGTAAATGGGAGAAAGAACGGGAAAGAAGAGTGAGGTGAAAAAGAAGCATATAGTAATAGGGAGGGAGACAGAAGAAAGAACATGAGAGAGGGAGATTTGCTTGGAGAGAGAGCTGAATGAAGACAGGTCGGAAGATTTGGGAAGAGAAAAAGTCCCGATGTAACAGGGTGAGGTGCAAACAAATTCTAGTAATATATTTCGTAAATGCAGGCAACTATTCTGCGCCTTCGTGAGTAGACCAATTTCCCAAAATGTTGGTTGAAAGCTTAAAACATCGAAATTTCAGCAACGTGATCGAATTATTTTATGTTGAAGTTAGAAAAATCAGTTACACTCAAAATAAATACATAGTACAAAAGTATTTAACCTAAAACAAAATATAATAGAAAAAGAAAGAGATAATGACTTTTAATTAAAATAAATCGCAAAAGAGAAAGAGAGAGAGAAAGTTTGTCTCTATTATACAATAACATTTAGCGTTAAATGTTCACTCGCTATTCAGCTTTTAAAACTCAATTTACTGAACTAACTACAAAGCGTTGCCAACTTTGCAATATTTAAACATAAAATAGAAGTCAGTTTAGCCAGGGATAAAATGACTACAGCTTCTCTTTCTTAATAAAGCTGAAGTTTTTACCTGATATAAAAATAAAAAAAGTAAATTAACTATAACTTATATGATAATAGGACTATGCGTATAAATAATTTAGTTTTATCATTTGATCACGCTCTATATTTATTGTGGTTATTGTTAATGGTTATCTAAGATGACTCATTATCTGTGTTATATAGGCGGTTCATTGAAACAAATTTAAAAAAACTCTTGTTCAATCTTATTTGTGTAGGGAAGAACAATTTTTTTTAATTCTTAAATTTGTTTACAAATTTTACTATTAAAAAAAAATGGAATGACCTTTCCTCATTCCCTACCTTCACTGTGTGTTTATTGGCAATTTATTGCTCAAATTAAAGATCAAACCAAATATAGAATTATTGAAAATATAATATTTATCAGTCAGTTCGTTCACTCCCTAAACTAATAAATATGTATTTACTAGTAAGCCCTCATGAACAATCACAGGCAGATTGGTCAGATATCCATCAGAAATACTTCATTTAAAAAAAATATCATTTAAAAACAACAGACTTTATCTAAGCCTACTTAACTATTGTTAGGGGTGGAAATTATTACTGGTTATAACAAGGGTTCATAAATTAAGCTACAGCATCGATGGTGGTTCAGTGGTATTATTTAATTACTTTAATCTCTAAACTTCTAATCACAACTTTGCCTACATATATATTATATTATATTATATCATCACACTAAATCAAAGTCCAATTACTTATTACTATAATGTAAACATACAAAGATCGAACTCTACAATCTTATTAATCCTAATCATATCCAACTAATTAAGTCCCAAGACAGAGCATTCTAAGTACCGGAATTATTAAACGCAATGATATATAAATTAGTTGGCTGCACCTCCAAATTATCACCTTTATGTAACCGCATTGAATGATTATATATATTCTATTTGCTCACCTTGTCACCGTGTCCCTTCCAAGGCAAAGGTCTCCCAAGAGCAGCCTATCGACGAGCAGAGCTTCCGCTGCCCCCGTGGTGTCTCCAAAAGACTAACCCCCTTTTTAGGTCATTGAAGAGTAGTATATAACCAACCAGGTTACTGAACTTAGAATTTTGCTTGTCTCAGCTATTGCTACACTTTTTTATATCTTTCGCAATAGCTTCTACTTTAGGTTCTCCTCTTGGGACTTATAGGCTTTACATTGTTTCGTAATAGTAATAATAATAATAAAGCCAATAATATTAAGCCTTTGCTAATGCAATTATTCCTAACAACACTTCCGCTTTGAAAAAATGTCGTCCCCGACATTGTCTTAAACTTGGGGGAAGTAATATCTAATACATATATTTTTATCCTAAAAAAATAATTTAACACATTTACAATTATGTCCTGATATTAACAATTAAACAGTTTATCAATATACCAATTTAACAATGTAACAGTTTATGAATATAATAATTTAATCTTAATGTGCCATATCCTACTGACGTTATCCATTACATTTGACCCTTTTCAGGGAAGGGTGACCGCCGCATCCTTTTGACTTCGACCCCGATGTCCTCTGTCGTTGTAGGAACATCCCTCGATTTCGTGTGGCAGTCCCTTAGTTGTGCGTTCCCCTGTTGGTGACTACTGTTGCTGCCAGTAGGACGTATCTTAGACCAGCCGCCATAGTATATCTAATATTCTGGAACATACTCTGTTTAAATATTATTGCAGTATTATATTATATTCGTCTATCTTGTCGACTGTATCAAGCTGCCTTTGGCTGGAAATGAGCAAATGACATGTACAAGCATTCATTATGTTACATTTTGGTAACTATACTAACCTCCTAACACTATGCTGAGGGAATTTTTAATTCGAAATGTGTATTACTAACTGTAGGCCTATTTGTTAAAATGAGTTTTTTTTTGTGTTTAACGTCCTACTGTTTTGCACTTAAGGCTAATGAAGACGGGACCTACAGTTTTACGTGGAATCCGAACCACAGCCAACGATGTCTGTTAAGAAACCATTTAGAAAATTATTCGGGGTCAATGGGAATTGAACCCGGAACCTAAAATGAGTTATTTACATAATATTATACAGGGGTGGCAAAAAGTCCCGGAACAAGCCAATATCTTTTTCCAGGTTCCACTTACACAATTGAAACTTTGCAAATTGTTTATGGGTATAAAAAACTACTTTTTTAGATTATGATTTTTCACCTCCTCTGGGGGACGGCCCGTCAGGAGTCGGTGAAAAATCTTAAATGTAAGCATGGGTTGTTATGCATATCATTTTAAAGGTCTTGATGAGACAAACACAACGACATAATAAAAATGAAAAATGGATGATCCTGAAAAAAGTTATGGCTGTTCAAAGTTTTGATATGCTGCATGTTAAATGAGCCTTATTCTAAGTTTAATTTATTTTTACATGTTCCATGTATTACACGTTCAACTCTGCAAATTGTTTACGGGTATAAAGAACTACTTGTTTATGCTACAGTTGATTTTTCATCTCCTCTGGGCTGAATCAACTTATTCAAACAAAACCTTTCGCTCTCACACTTTTTAAAGAGTACTTTGAAAAATCCACACTTTTTAATAAGTAATTACAGCTAGCTTTAAAAAGAAAAAATCATGGTGTTCTGAAGTAAATATTGTACTGTAATGTGCAATCAAAATATTTACAAAGACTGACAAAATAATTTTAGTTTGTTTGTACAAGCTGGCAACACAATTACGATATCCTTCCACAAATGTAAGATAAGATAAATGTGGGTCAGTTACTATTAGGTAGTCAAGTAACAATGTCTTTTTCAAATCGGGAATATGAATTTTTTTGTTGGTTTTGAAACGAGAATTCACTAGCCGCTTTTACGAAGAGACCACTCGTTTGGCTCTTAGCGAGAGGGCTACATATATTATATTCGAAAGATCTACTACATACGTTTGATTCTACACTGTCTGATTGCAATAAACCTTAGTACAAATACTATGCTTTACGGGCAAATTGAACACAAATTTCTACTCGCCAAATATGAATTATTTTTAAAACATACAACTCTCCCAACACACCAACCCTCAGAAACTGATTACAATCCAGAATTTACATAAAACAATTCTCCCTTTAATATCCACAAACTTTGCCTTCAACTTTACTCTGTCCTGGTGACCTGGACAGTCGGACAACTAAGCTCCCGTGCCCTGACTTCCACCTGGGCTGGCACAACTCACAAAAACTACGCCGCTTTTACACCCCGAAGGCCCCGTTCTCCCGAGGCTTTTCTTCTCAACCAAGAACTTTCCCAAAAAGATCCTTCTATCCTCTTTCTCTTTATTTAAAACTCCCCCGCTCAGTTTTTCCAGCCTCTTTCTTACTTAGATGTTGGCCCGCTTAAAAATGCAACTCTAAGATTTACATCATTTCTAATTACTTAACTATCTACTCTATATTACTGTAATATTACCCAATTGAACTTTCTAATACAGTACTATTATTTTTAAACATTTATCAACATTGTTTTGTCCAAAAAAATTACCTAAGACTTAATTTAATTTCGTAACAATGTATAGAGAGAACATCACACTCGGTATCTTGATCGCAAAATTCCGACTTCCCAGTTACAAGACGCTTGTTAGCAAATATTTCCCTGCAACAAAATGTATAAAGAGGCTGATGTAAGTAGTTAGAACATATTCGTAATAGAATGAAAATCCTGGGACAGTTATTTGTTGAGGAAAACTGGTGACTCGATGGAAAGTCTCCAAAAAGTTGAAAGAAAATAACTTTGTTCCTTATCCATTTTAATTTGGCATAGGTGATTATTTTGCCACTGGCTTCTAAACAGTATGATCGATCAATACACCATTTCAATAAAATGAAATCTTGTCTTTCTAATGTTTGATAGGTGTCCATCAAGGATGAAATCTTTGGACCTCTATTGTTTACAGTTTATATTTAGTACATCAATTATAATTAAAAACATACACATTTGGTTCTTTATGCTGATGATGGTTCTTTATTTTATGAGGCATAAATCGATTTATGACTGGAAACCTATGTGTATATACATAAAATTCAGAAAATGTAAATATACATTTTTTGTATTCCTTTTGATTCCCTATCAGATGGTGTAACTGTTAAAACAATCGGTTGAAGGATAAATAGTTAAGTTAAAGATAATAACAGCATATGTGCATACAATATTGTTGTGTTTACTGTGTTGGTATAGGATGCCTGGTTGAACAAACCAATTATTGTACATAACTTTACGATAGGGAATCAAAAGGGCTACAAAAACCTTGTCTTGACATTTTTTGTTAAAATGTACGGTTTTTCAGTATTTAGGTTTGAAATTTGCAAACCACCGCCATTTTGAAACGCATGATTGGGCATAATCGCTTATGTTCCTGGAAATTAGGTTAAACGTCATGCCAAGTTTGAACTCAGTCAAACAATTTTCTAGATATTAATTATTTTGTAAAAAAAGACGACTGGACAGAAAACGGAGCATTTGTGCACCTATGTGTATTGGAGTTTTTCACTTTATTTTGATGTGAGGAATCACGCCCTGAATTCTTGGAACCCTTTTTCTGAACACTCTGTATAAAAGAAGTCCTGACTGATTGACTGATTCATAATATACGTACAGCCGAAACTACAATAGCTAGAACCTTAAATGAAAACCAAACAATGTTAGTACAAACTTCTTTACTAAACATAGTTACAATAAACTTTTGAAGGAAATAGATTCACACGTTTGTTTTAGAAAAATGGACAGTACTAATGAACGAAATCATTCCGAATATTAAATGATAATAACGAATTTATAATTTTTCTTTTTTAAATTACTGCAGTAAAATGTAGTATGAGCTGTAATGACATTTTGTTTTGAAATGAGTTAAACCACAACAGGCACAACTAAATTAATAAACGGTACCAGGAACTGGCACATACTTTCTCACAAACATATTTAATTACCAAACAGATTCACTGTGACTTGTAGGGTGGGGTAGCACAGGTGATTTATTAAAGTAGGAGATTAACTAATAAATATTATTATTATTATTATTATTATCTAGAGAGAAAACTATTCGATCGATTTTGAACAAATGTGCACCAAACACGTCAATTAGGCCTGTATAGATGCACGAACAAATGTTTTGAAAATTTTTGAAAAACAACCCCTTTTATGGCCGAAAAATTCCCAAAAATCAGTTATTTTTATTAGCTAAACGAGAATTTTTAGAAAGATGCGGTTTTTTGCATATGGTAGGGTACATAAAAGGCTACAAATAAGCAAAGTTTTATCAAAATCGTTAGAGCTGATTTTTTATAAAAAAATAATAACTGCTTTTTTGGGTTTTTTTTTGCTAAAAAGGGATTGTTTTTCAAAAAATTTCAAAACCGTTTTTCTTGCATTTATATGCCTACTTGACATGTCTGGTGCAAATTTGTTTGAAATCTATCGAATAGTTTTCGCTCTAGCTATCAGTATGTATACATACATACATGCATGCATACATACATACATACATACATACATACAGGCATACAGACAGACATTTTGTAAAAAACACTTTTTTGAACTCAGGGGATCCCAAAACGGATATTTCCTCGAAAATCTCAACATCGATTTTTTTTTGCGATCACTATACTTTCTCTATACTATAGTATAGTGAGAAAGTAAAAAGTAATAGTAGAAAAGGATTAATAAAGTTGTTAGTAAGAATTGTAACAGTTAGTGGGTGTTTGCAGCACAGAGTGCAGTGTGCTGGGCGATGGGATCCCAACCCCTACGCCAGGAAATTGTTAAACATACACTTCTTGAACTTTGTTTCATTTCTTGGCTCTTTCTTGACAATTGACCTAATTTCAGTACTTTTTATTGGCTTTTGTGACTATTAGTCATCCTTCATATCCACATACTGTTATTCTCTTCATTAAATCGTTTTATATACAAAAGAAGACTGACTGATTGACTGACGGATTCATAATCAACTTACAGCCAAAACTATGAAATCAAAAGTCTCAACATTTTCAGAGCACCTTCACTAGAAGTGCACTAAGAAAGTATTTATTTATCCAAGGATTAAATAAAACAATAAAATGACGTCGTTCTATAAAATAAATAAATGTGGTACATACAGTATGCTTTACTTAATTTTATTAAATTTAAAATATAGCAAATAAATTTCATACCTTTTTAGAAGTTTTACACTTAGTAATGTTATTTGTAAGGAGTCCACCGTCTATCATCGGTGGAAAAGCGTAAATACCCAATTAAAGGACTTTCAAAATATACAAATACTTCGATCACGCAGCTGATCCGCCGAGTTAGTTGAGATAATTTCCAAAACTAAGCTTATATGTTTTAGGGTTTCTTCCAACTATTTGTGAAATTGGTCTACTCACAAGAGTGCCGAATAGCTGCTAGCGTGTACGAAATATATTAGTACGAGTAGATTTGTTTCACCTCAACCTCACGTTCCGTTCGAATCACCCTTTGCGAGTCTCAACTTTTCGCCCTGGGGTTGGGGACACATTTTTAAGGCACTTTAAAATGCGTAGAACAATCACCTATATTTATTCTTGCAGAAAAAAAACCCAATACAGTTTCATTCTTGTACGTAAAATCTCAAAATATTTTTACTTCCTGTCAAAATTCTTATTCCTTATTGATTTTTGTAGAAAACCAACGCGTTAACCAAATTTGGAGGTAATCGAACGTAATATGCGGTCGTCAAAGTGCCAACATATATAGTTTTAATGACACACTGAAACGTATTCTGAGAAACATGATCGGTGCTCTTTGGGTCATGATGTCTCACCAGAAGAGTCATTGCAACGGCTCATCTTTGCACGGATAATATTGTCTCTTACAATATTGCATAATAATATTGCATTTACAAATAAATATGAATGCATCTTATTTTTTAAGGATAACTAAAAGAAATTTTATTAAATAAGTTCTTTGCATTCATAAAAGGTTCGGGGTAGTCATAATTTAAAGAGTACAAAATACACTATGGTATAAAAACTATTTTTATTGGAACTTAACTGTATGGATTGATTCAGAGGTAGATCGCTAATTTTTAATGTGTTTCATATTTCTCTACTAGGCAAAGTAATGCAAGAACACTGTAGAGTTTGTCTCAATAAAAACTTCACTTTGGTTTTACTAACCAAGTTGTGAGCGATTGTTCTACAAACCCTCCTCCTAACATACATGGGTGAAACATTCTACACAATTTTGCATTCATTGTGGTTTTATGTATTGTGCGGAGCGAATAAATTAATACTGAAGGGCACAAAAATAACAAGTTATACTTTTTGTAATGTCCCAAGTTTGTTAGTTTTTCAGAATAAAGTAGGTTTGATAAGATAAGGTTAGGAACATTTCCCAACCATTAAGGAGCATTAAGGCAAAAAGATAACTATTTTTAAATTGTTATTTCACATATGCACAGAATGTTTCAAAAGACTTTTACCGTTTTTGGGAGTGGGGATGAATCATATCATATTTCATTTCGTTTTTTTCTAAGTCGTACTTTCTTCACTACAGTTAAATTCTTGAAATTTACATTTAATTTCTATAGTAACAAGTTAACTAATCAAAATGATTCTAAAAGAACAACATGCGTTGGGATAGGTGTGTTTAATCTAACGCAATAAAGTATACCATGAAAAAGAGAAACAAATAAAACAAAATAAAATATAATGTAGTACAAAAACTTAAAAATGAAAAATGGAAAAATAAAACAAATAACACTAAAATGTAATTTAATTGAAGAATTATATAATAAGAGAAAAACAAACTATCAAATTAAATGTAATCTAACACAAAAACTATAATAATATAGTAAAACTATTTTAAATAAACAGATAACAATGGAAAATATAATCTTACAGAAATTCTTTAGATATATAATATAGATTATATAGTAAAAATAGACAAAACTAACGAATAAAATACAATACTATTTAATACAAAATCTATATAATACAAAACGAAAACAGAAACAAATAACAATATAAAATGTAATATAATACAAAAACTATATTGTATAAAAACAAATAACAAAATAGAGTGAAATGTAATACACTAAACCAATATTAAATAACTAGTATAATGAAAATAGTTAAAATAAAATAAATGACAAAATGAATGAAATCTAATACAAAAGTTATTTATTTAAAAAAGATAAATAAACGTTTTTCCAAGCAAGTCGGTAATGCTGTAAAAAAGTGAAATTACTTTCGTATCAGTTCTTTTTAAATTCAACTAAGCAAATTTTAATAACTCCGTTTGTTCAGTATTTTAAATCTAAAACATTTCAAACAGATGTAATTGAAAGCCTTGACTTAACCCTTAGTAAAGGCCGTGCTCGTTAAAAAATCAAACAAATAATTCAGTTTTTTTTTACATTGTGTCCTAAAAAATAAATTTGTTCCACATTATTTTTTATACTAGATTTTTGCCACTAAACAGTAAGCAACTCTACAGAAAATGCCTTCTGCACGTAACTGCTGCTGGATTTTTGATTTTGTGTTATTTTTAACAAATCAAATGTAGTGTGTTTGCAATTAAGCCAAGATAATATAGCACGTATTAGTTTATACACAGTCTAATTTATACTTCGTTTGATTTAATATTCGTATAAGCTCTTTAGTATTTTCCACATAAAACTAAACCCGGCATTTGCATATTAGAAGCTATATAAATGGAAATCAGCTGTCCCCACATCCAATTTCGGCACGCTGCAGTAAGTAGCATTATACGAAATAATCGGGCATTTCTCACTTTAATATTAATCGCTCTGTTTTCTTCCTTGAATTTATTTATTAAATTTACAAATAATTAAGTATATGAATAATTGCCACCATTTTTTGTGTAAACTAATTATAATAAAATAAGTATTAAATAATTAGTAAACTTAGGCATTTAGGCCAACCTTAAAAATTATCGACAAAAATCAACCAAACTATTAAATGTATAAGGTTATTATAATAAACTTGAGTTTTCAAATCCAAGTTTTTTTACTATTTCAAATCTAAAAATCGGTTAAAAATGAGAAACAAAAAGCACCAACAACTTAAAACTGATGTACACATTCACTACAAACATTGTTATTTAATCAAATAAAACACCAATGAAGAAAACCTCTAACTGTAAAACGTAACAACACCAAAATAAATAGATAGATATTGACTTTATTTTTTTTGGGCGAGCTTAGGACTGTTTAGTCCTGCTCCCACCTAACCCTAAATAAAAACAAAGTAACACACTACAAACACAAAACAATATATAAAACGCCAGTAATAAAAAAACTCTAGAAGTAAAACATAACAACAAAATGACAAAAACAATGTAAAAGAACAAATTATAAAACAGCAACAAGACAACTACAATAGTAAAACACAACAACAACAATAAAATAACTAAAAAGTAGCACATCGCAACACAAAATAAAATAAAACTCCAATGAGGAAAAACTATAATAGTACAGTATAACAACAACAAAATAAGAAAAAACAAAGCAGCACGTCGCAACACAACATATGAAACACTAATAAAGAAATACTCTAAGATTAAATAAATATTAACAACGAAATACCACAAAACAAAATAAAATAATAATACTGGATAATATTTGCCTTACTGGACTGGGTATAAATATTTCATAAATACCTGTGTATCACTGTGAGCAGCACCAAAAGTGATACACAGGTATTTATGAAAAAATAATAATAATAATCTTTATTTGTTGAGGTGAAGTTAAGACTATTGGGTCCTCCCTTCCACTTAACCTCAAAATACATAAATACATAAAAATGCACATTACAAGCAAAAATTAATAAACAAACAAAAAATATAAATAATAATTACTTCTAAAACATAATGTACAAAAACTGAGAACTGAAAATATACACATTTATCTCCTAAATCAAATAAAAGTAAATTATGCTGCACTATAATCCATAAACATATACATAAACAAACTTACACTCTCAATAACACATTCAAAAACATGCCTCAAAACCCGCCCGAGTTCCCGAAACTACCCAAAACTGTCGCAGAACCAACAACCCAGCCTTCTTGAACTGAACACGGTCTATTTCAAGTTTGGTGCATTTCAAACTCTCCGGCAATGAATTCCACAGCCTACACGCGGTCACAGTGAAAGATTTATTAAATATCTCAGTTCTGTGCCTGGGTATAAGTAATAATGAAGCTCCTCATCGTGTGTCGGTAAAGACATGTGAGCTAAAGGCAAACCTTTCTGCCAGATAGCGAGGCAGCCAGTGAGCAGAATAGCGGGCAACAACAACAAAATGTGATAATTTCGAAAAAAAGTTTTAGAATTTGTTTATAATATTTTGTTAATATGAACAACGTGTGACAAGATAAAACATCATGTGATCTTTAAGATGATGGAACACCTTTAAAGAAAAATTCTAACAGTAAAGTATAACAACAAAATAACAAAATCAAAGTAGCATATATTTAAAATTTAACACAAATTTGAATATGTGTAAAAAGGCCGTACCGTAATTCACAGTTTGGGAAACCTTAGAAAACCAATTTACAAAATCCCAACCCCCACCCCCTTCTACGACCCCATCTCATAATTTTTTATTGGGCACATATGGCTTGTAATACATTGAATAGAAGCCCTAAACCCAAGCATATCTCTAGTAAGAAAATAAAAATCGGTCTACGCATTTGTTCTCAAAGAAGTTATTTTTATAACTTTATATTATTAAAAAGACGGAAAGAGATATGCAAAATCTGGACCCAAGACAGTTATGCACCGTCAGGTGGACCATTTCTGTTATTCCATGTCATCAACTGATCCCAATATTAAGGTATATTTGTCACTTCCTTCGTCAAGTTGAAACAAAACGGCAAGGGAGACAGTGTCGCTTTCCAGGGCCTTTAGTTTGAGTTGTTTGTTTTCTCTTATAAAGACTTTCAAAATTAGGGTCACAATATAGGGCTCTACATTTAAAATTGTCGAGCAGTCCCAAAAATTCTTAAATTTTTATATGCGGTTTAACGATTTTTGATATTTTTTAAAAAAATTTTCCGCTTACACACTTTCTTAGCAAGGGTTATTTAATTAAATTACAAGTGAAAAAACATAGACCAAGACCGGGAGTTGAACCCGGGACGTTTACGTTTCCGTCGTAATGCTTTGCCAACTGAGCTACCCTGATCGCTCCAGATATTGGTCAATGTTATCTTACTTGTACGGTTTTACTGCAATTATTGAATACCTCGTGTATACGATATTGAAAACAATCTCAATTCTCATTTGGCAGCTTACAGTGATGTTATTATTAATATTTTTTTATTTCGTAAAGGTCCCGGGTTCAACTATGTTTTTTCACTTGTAGTGTAATTGATTTTTTTATATACATCAAAAAGAAAATTTTTTCACCTTATAAACATTTTATGAATTCGGCTTTCCTTTACCCAAACAATAAACAGTTAGAAAGGTGTCTCCGGACTTTTAACTTACCCTGCATTGTTTTTATCCCAGAAACAAAACTTGGAAGTTCTGCAACACCATAGTTTTAAAGAGCTTAGCGGCCGGATACATTCGTGACAGTTTCATCGCAATATCACTTTTATGATCGCTTTTTGTGTTACCAGTTACAGACAAGATTTTAGTTCGCAAAGAGTATAAAACGCCATGCTCCATCGTGTTATTGCATGTCATAATACGGTTTCTCTCTGTATCGTATATTAAAATTGAAGGAATACACAACATCGCAACAACAATAACTTTGCTTGGGATGTAGAACTATTGCTCATAACTTTGTTAATAAAACACGAGCAGTTGTTAAACACGCAGACAACTATATTTTATCGATAGGATTACATTGGTATGGATTGGACGTTTACGACAGACGCTTTGTGTTGTCAGTCGACAAACTGTTTGCAAGGATTGAAGTTACTGTAAATGAAACAAAACACAGCTTAACACGATCACTGCTAAGGACGCACATGTGAGCTTAACACTGAACACTATGAGAAGCGGCCGATGAACAGTTTTGGGAGTATTTTCAATGTACAATGCATTGCGTGCTTCGCACGCCAACCACCGTCTTAGGAGTATTTTCAATACACAAAGCATTGCGTGCTTCGCACGCCAACCCACGTCTTGCTAGTATTTTCAATACAAAATGAGTTGCGTGCTTCGCACGCCAACCCTCGTATTATGAGCACTTTCAATACACAATGCATTGCGTGCTTTGCACGGCAATTTT
>JAGFPH010000485.1:23393-35237 GCA_018207615.1 Philaenus spumarius
AAACTTTCATAATCCGTTTTAATGAGAAAACTTTTAAACGGTAAATTTAACTTTTCCCACGCTGCTGTAAAGGACACGTTTATCTTTGCTTGGGAAAAAGCAAAACACAATGTAACAATAACAATGTATAAATGTTTATAAGTCTTAAGTTTTGTTGCACTCTCTTCTTATTTACGACCGCGACGAAAATATTTCGAAAGTGTTAAAAATATTTTATAGTTTCTTCCCAAATAGTTCCCTTTTGACAAACCTTACACTAATTTTTACTAAAACCTTTACTATTTATGGATTGTTTGTTGCAAGTTCAAGTGTCCCAAAAAGCATATCTAGCGGGCAGTAGGCTGTTTTTTTAGACATTTCAAAATTTGAAATGTAAACATAGGTCAAAATTGGACTAATATATTATATTTTTTACCCCCATTTATACCATTCAGGTATAAGCAATATTTCAATACCAAAATGGTGCAAATTTGAAAGCCCGTGAATGATGTTATACTTAACCTACTTGTTCTGGGGACCGTGATCGGTGCTCCTTGATCTACTAACCTTAGGCCACTGCAATAGCTCGTCTTTCTTATGAACATTCGCTAATAATCGTTGTCATACTAGATGTAATATACGTTACTTTGTTAGCGAATTTCGATAGGAAAAATGAGCTATTGCAGGGAAACTTATGGTAAGACCTAAGGTCGGGAGTAGTAGATGAGCATCGATTATGGTCTCCAGAACACGTTTTGGGGTGTCATTAAAATTTGTATATATACTGGAGTATATGTACATATGTGTTCGCACACTAGCGGCCGCATTTTAAGTCCAATTGAGTCCAAACTTGTTACGCACGTTGGTTGTCTACGTCGCTCGGACGAGTTCGTTAGCCAAAAAAAATCCAACAACAAGTACGTTTTTTGACCAGAAGTAACTATTTTTTGAGATTTTTCCTACGAGAATGAAACTTTTTTAGAGTTTTTTTTCTAAAAATGTAAATGTAGGATATTATTCTGCACATTTTGTTTTTTTACGCGACCTTAAAGCTCGCTTAGTTCCCCCAAAATTTATCAAAACGTAAAATACGATAAAAGAACCCAGTTCAAAACAACGTGGTGGATTTTACCGTTTGGGCATCTTCTGATCCGAGACCGACGGCCGAGTTTGTCTACTGCGAGCGAAGCGAAGCTCATAACCCAAGGCAAAAGGTCTACTCGGGCCACACGAAGCGAGTGAGTCGAAGCTTTAGGCTTAGGTGCAAACAAATTGTGCTAATATATTTCGTACACAGAGGCAGCTATTCATCGCCTTCGTGAGTAGTTAAACTTCCCAAATAGTTGATTGAAACCGTAAAACATGTAAATTTAATTTGGGAAATTCGCTCAACTCACGTCAGCTGTTCAGCTGCGTGGGCAAATTATTTAGTTTTATAGGTTTATGTAGTTAAATGACAGTCAAACCCAACTACCTAAAGTGGACTTTTATTTTGAAGTAATTAGGATTCATTGACAGTAAACAGCTGATTTAACAGGACCCGGTGCACTAACAGCTGACTAGACTGGACTAATGCGGCAATAAACAGCTGATTTAATCGATTGCAGGAAAAAAGAAACGATAAAATGCAGGCTCTAAGTAAACCGAAAAATGATCGACTATTTTGAATAATATTAGTTGCTGAAAGCGGCTACTGTTTGCTACTGGTGACTGATTTCCATTTTTATAGCTTTTAATATGCAAATACTAGGTTTAGTTTTATATACACAGTGCCAACGAGTCTTTGATAGAATGGAAAATATATTGAAACAAATATTAAATAATGAATTTGGGTTGTGTTTAGTTTGTACATACTATGCATTTTTACATCTATCAGAAATAGGATTAATTTTAAACTAGCAGGAGACGGAGTGAGTGAGAAAGGAATAGGGAGGTTAGAGAGGGAGAAACAAAGAAGGGGAGAGGAAAGAGTGAGGGAGAAAATAGAGTGTATAAAAAGAGGTGATGAAATATAAAGAAAGGGAAATAGAGAACGAGGTAATGAAGTAGGGGGAGTGAGATAACGAGGTAATGCAATAGAGGGCGAGAGAAAAAGAGGATAAGATGAAAGGAAACAGAGAGAAATAGAGAGAGAAAGAAGACAAGAACAAGGCAACGTAAATGGGAGAAAGAACGGGAAAGAAAAGTGAGGTGAAAAAGAAGCATATAGTAATAGGGAGGGAGACAGAAGAAAGAACATGAAAGAGGGAGATTTGCTTGGAGAGAGAGCTGAATGAAGACAGGTCGGAAGATTTGGGAAGAGAAAAAGTCCCGATGTAACAGGGTGAGGTGCAAACAAATTCTAGTAATATATTTCGTAAATGCAGGCAACTATTCTGCGCCTTCGTGAGTAGACCAATTTCCCAAAATGTTGGTTGAAAGCCTAAAACATCGAAATTTCAGCAACGTGATCGAATTATTTTATGTTGAAGTTAGAAAAATCAGTTACACTCAAAATAAATACATAGTACAAAAGTATTTAACCTAAAACAAAATATAATAGAAAGAGATAATGACTTTTAATTAAAATAAATCGCAAAAGAGAGAGAGAGAGAAAGTTCATCTCTATTGTACAATAACATTTAGCGTTAAATGTTCACTCGCTATTCAGCTTGGAAAACTCAATTTACTGTACTAACTACAAAGCGTTGCCAACTTTGCAATATTTAAACATGAAATAGAAGTCAGTTTAGCCAGGGATAAAATGACTACAGCTTCTCTTTCTTAATAAAGCTGAAGTTTTTACCTGATATAAAAATACAAAAAGTAAATTAACTATAACTTATATAATAATAGGACTATGCGTATAAATAATTTAGTTTTATCATTTGATCACGCTCTATATTTATTGTGGTTATTGTAATTGGTTATCTAAGATGGCTCATTATCTGTGTTATATAGGCGGTTCATTGAAACAAATTTACAAAAACTCTTGTTTAATCTTATTTGTGTAGGGAAGAACAATTTTTTTTAATTCTTAAATTTGTTTACAAATTTTACTATTTAAAAAAAAATGAAATGACCTTTCCTCATTCCCTACCTTCACTGTGTGTTTATTGGCAACTTATTGCTCAAATTAAAGATCAAACCAAATATAGAATTATTGAAAATATAATATTTATCAGTCAGTTCGTTCACTCCCTAAACTAATAAATATGTATTTACTAGTAAGCCCCCATGAACAATCACAGGCAGATTGGTCAGATATCCATCAGAAATACTTCATTTAAAAAAAATATCATTTAAAAACAACAGACTTTATCTAAGCCTACTTAACTATTGTTAGGGGTGGAAATTATTACTGGTTATAACAAGGGTTCATAAATTAAGCTACAGCATCGATGGTGGTTCAGTGGTATTATTTAATTACTTTAATCTCTAAACTTCTAATCACAACTTTACCTACATATATATTATATTATATCAACGCACTAAATCAAAGTCCAATTACTTATTACTATAATGTAAACATACAAAGATCGAACTCTACAATCTTATTAATCCTAATCATATCCAACTAATTAAGTCCCAAGACAGAGCATTCTAAGTACCGGAATTATTAAACGCAATGATATATAAATTAGTTGGCTGCACCTCCAAATTATCACTTGTATGTAACCGCATTTAATGATTATATATATTCTATTTGCTCACCTTGTCACCGTGTCCCTTCAAGGCAAAGGTCTCCCAAGAGCAGCCTATCGACGAGCAGAGCTTCCGCTGCCCCCGTGGTGTCTCCAAAAGACTAACACCCTTTTTAGGTCAGTAAAGAGTAGTATATAACCATCCAGGTTACTGAACTTAGAATTTTGCTTGTCTCAGCTATTGCGACACTTTTTTATATCTTTCGCAATAGCTTCTACTTTAGGTTCTCCTCTTGGGACTTATAAGCTTTACATTGCTTCCTAATAATAATGCCAATTCCAATATTAAGCCTTTGCTTATGCAATTATTCCTAACAACACTTCCGCTTTGAAAAAATGTCGTCCCCGACATTGTCTTAAACTTGGGGGAAGTAATATCTAATACATATATTTTTATCCTAAATAAATAATTTAACACATTTACAATTATGTCCTGATATTAACAATTTATCAATATACCAATTTAACAATGTAACAGTTTATGAATATAATAATTTAATCTTAATGTGCCATATCCTACTGACGTTATCCATTACATTTGACCCTTTTCAGTGAAGGGTGACCGCCTCATCCTTTTGACATCGACCCCGATGTCCTCTGTCGTTGTAGGAAACATCCCTCGATTTCGTGGGGCAGTCCCTTAGTTGTGCGTTCCCCTGTTGGTCACTACTGTTGCTGCCAGTAGGACGTATCTTAGACCAGCCGCCATTGTATATCTAATATTCTGGAACATACTCTGTTTAAATATTATTGCAGTATTATATTATATTCGTCTATCTTGCCGACTGTATCAAGCTGCCTTTGGCTGGAAATGAGCAAATGACATGTACAAGCATTCATTATGTTACATTTTGGTAACTGTACTAACCTCCTAACACTATGCTGAAGGAATTTTTAACTCGGTAAATGTGTACAATTATAAGTATTACTAACTGTAGGCCTATTTGTTAAAATGAGTTATTTACATAATATTATATATCAAGAAAGATCAAAATATAAATTTTTAATTGATTTTCATTCTATATTGACATATTAAATAATAGTTTAAATGTTTAATTTTTTTTTTATTTATATACATTATTATGTATCAAAATAAAGATAAAAATATTATCTTTAAATAGCTTCTTATTTCATATTGATGTACCAAATGATTTAGAAGTTATTAATATTGTAACGGCGAAATTAATAAACGAATATGTTTATATGTTATACGAAGATGTTCGATTATTTCCGAAGCTAAACGGGGTATCTCTTCTTATTTTTTTTATAAATGAACTAGCAGGTACCCGTGGCTTCGCACAGGGTGTCAAAGTTTCGACGCATAGTAATAAATGTTTATTTTGTTATTACATTTTCACACCTTATCAGCATGCTATAAAATGAAACTATGATTTACATAGTATATATGTATTGTAAGAAATAAATGTAAAACTTTCCAGATATCTAACTTGATGGAAGTATAATAATAATTAATTTGTATTGTTTTAAGGTTGTACTACACCCCTTAGTAGTACACTAAAAAATACAAATATGGTTTACTTTATATATATATCTCGTAAGAAATAAATGTACAAATTTCCAGCTCTCTAGTCTTAATGGAATTATAATAATAAATATGTATTGTTTTAGGGGCTGTTTCAACCCTTAAATCTAAATGAATTCTAGCATATGTGTCATTCCAGGTTATGATCTATATGTGTGCCAAATTTCATTCAAATCCATAAAGTAGTTTTTACGTGATTTAGTAACACTCACACAGACACCATTAGATTTTTACTTTCTCACTATACTATAGTATAGAGAAAGTATAGTGATCGCAAAAAAATCGATGTTAAGATTTTTGAGGAAATATCCGTTTTGGGACCCCTGAGTCCAAAAAAGTGTTTTTTACAAAATGTCTGTCTGTATGCCTGTATGTCTGTATGTAGGTCTGTATGTATACAAAGCTAGAGTGCAAACTATTCAATCGATTTCAAACAAATTTACACCAGACATGTCAAGTAGGCCTGTATAGATGCACGAAAAATGATTTTGAAACATTTTGAAAAACAAGCCCCTTTTTGGCGAAAAAAACCCCAAAAAATCAGTAATTATTTTTTTATAAAAAAAACAGCTCCAACGATTTTGATAAAATTTGGCTATTTGTAGCCTTTAATGTACGCTGCCATATGCAAAAAACTGCATCTTTCCAAAAATTCCCATTTAGCTAATAATAATAACTGATTTTTGGGGTTTCTTTGGCCATAAAGGGGATTGTTTTTCAAAAATTTTCAAAACATTTTTTTCGTGCATCTACACAGGCCAAATTGACGTGTTTGGTGCAAATTTGTTCGAAATCGATCGAATAGCTTTCTCTCTAGATAATAATAATAATATTAATTAGTTAATCTCCTACTTTAATAAATCACCTCTCCTACCCCACCCTACAAATCACAGTGAATCGGTTTAATAATTTAAATATGTTTGTGAGAAAGTATGTGCCAGTTCCTGATACCGTTTATTATGTAATAGTATAGATATATTGATGTTAAAAAGTTGTATTTGTATTCATTTTAAAACCTGAAATCAGAAAATACTTTGGTCCTATAACTCATATTAAAAAAAATCAACTTCACGACATTATACCATAACCCCAAAGTAAAATCTAAGCGCGATGTTGTACAAGTATTACAGATGATGGGTGAAATCAGCTGTTATATTATATTGTTACTCAAGTACGTACAGACGTATAATTGGTATTAAAATATATCAGGTCACGGTTTGACTCACGCGCTGCTTCGTTCAACTCGCCTGACGAATTCGCACTTCAACCTTGCCTCAGTGGCCCTCAAAGTTTCAATGTTAATCTTATGGAAGGTCAATCTTAAGGAAGAAGAAGAAATATTTTTATCAGGGGCACAAAAAACAGCTGTTCGTATGAAAAGCTTAAAACAGCTGATTTTGATCAACAACTGATTTGGATCAAAAACTGAATATAATTTTAGGTTAGGTAAATCAAGCAATAGCAATAGCGAAGCATTGGCGGGTCCACTAGTATACATATATATTCGAGTATATTTAACAATTTTAATGACAGCCCAAAACGTGTTCTGGGGACCATACTCATTTACTACTCCCGACCTTAGATCTCACCATAAAAGTCACTGCAATAGCACATCTTTCCTACGGGAATTCGCAAAAAAAAACTAGTCTCCGTACTTTAATAATATGTAATGAAACGTATTTTTAAGTTTAGAAAAATAAACGGTACCAGATAACTGCCACATACTTTCTCCCAGTTGAAACTTTATATCTTCCCAAGAGTAGCATAGGTGGTTGTTTAGAATTGCAAAAGTAGGAAAATGTTATCATGGAAAATATTAGATGCATGTAACACACATCCATATTATATTATTATTATTTAAACTATTCGATCGATTTCGAACAAATTTGCACCAAACATGTCAATTAGGCCTGTATAGATACACGAAAAAAGGTTTTGAAATTTTTTTTAAACAACCCCCTTTTTAGCCAAAAACCCTCAAAAATCAGTTATTATTATTATTATTATTACCTAAATGGGAATTTTTAGAAAGATGCAGTTTTTTTTCATATGGTAGAGTACATTAAGGGCTACAAATAAGCCAAATTTTATCAAAATCGTTGAGCCGTTTTTGAGAAATTTAAATTTTTATCGTTTTCTTGCCATTTTTGATGGGTAAAACCCCTTAAAAATCAAAATCGGACAGTTGGTATGGTCTCCAGCTCTGTATACATCCTTACACACACACGGACAGACATCACCAAAAAACACTTTTTGGGTTCAGGGAGCACCAAAACAAATAATTCCACTAAAAATATTTTTGAGGTCAAGGATCACCAACACAGATAATTCCACTAAACATTTTTTGGGGGTTCAGGGAGCACCAAAACAGATAATTCCACTAAAAATTCAAATTCGAAAATTTGTACGAAAACAATACTTTCTCCATATACTAGGTATAGGGTGCAGAAAATAAAAAAAGGCCATGTCCAAACAATACACTATAGTACCGACAGAATGCATAACTATTTACATTAATATTACATTATTGGTAATAACTTAATTACCGACCTTCGAATAAAAAACTTGGTTTTACATAATTACTTACCAAACTGAAACGTTTCTAAGATTTATCACAAGCTACACCACCACATTAAACGCCTTAACTTTTAAATTGATAAATTTCATCAAACTTTTTTTTTAAAACGTTCACTTTTAGTTCAAAATAGTTTATGAAAGTTTAATTTAATCTAAAAGTTCTACAGTGTTTTTATAATTTACCTAATCACACGTGTTAAACTGTCCTACCCAGGATTAACTTACTGATCTACTTTACATCTCTAGTGTTGTAAAGGGTCCATAAGTTACGATTACATCACGCTTAAACAGCTGCTCGTTTGAAACGTTTAGATCAGCTGATTGTTTGTTATAGTAGATTAATTTCATTACTACTAAACAAAATTGTATTGTTTAAATAACACTGATTCACAGACTAACGTATACTTCTGAATTCTACTAACAAAAGTAAATTTGTTATTTCCCTTTTATAAAAATTAGTGACAACAATAGTTTACCCTCTGATATAGAAAATGAAGCCACGAAACGATGGAAAAATTGGTGCAAAATTTAACTAATGTTATAAAAAGGTAAAATTTGTTTGTTTTTATGTAGGGGGTAATCTCTGGAACTACTAAACCGATTGAAAAAATAGTTTTACTAATAAAAAGCTACATTATCCCTGGTTAATGTAGGCTGTAAATCATTTTCATAAAAACATTTTTATTTCAAATTTGTAAATTTATTCAGAAAAAATTCTTAGGTTAGGCCTACCATTCATTACCATAGCAACCAATTGAATAAATTAACAGATAAAACAGCTGTTTGCTCTAATATTTCCATTAACTCCTGATTTCACACTTAGAAGCAACTATTTGTATTTCTAACTTTTAAGTTAGATTTTTATTAAAGTGTAGACCTGAGCCTTGCTTGTTCTTTTACCTTTATTATAACTGCTGTTATAAAACATACGAAATAATTTGATTTGAACATTTAACATTATTTACCGTCTTAGCTTTGGGTTTATTATTAATCCTACGCCTTTATTATAAAGAAAACATAAAATGATTATGTGTATAGAAAGTTCCAAAGGAGTTGGCGTGCGTAGCACGCAGGGGTTTCCAATGGTCGCTAATAAAATAACAACCAGTTAATAATAAAATAATATACTTGTCAAAATATGTTCATTTTATTTACTGTACAAAGTTATGGAACACCCTGTATGCTGTGGGGTTAGGTAAAATATTGTACGTTACACGTTATAACTGCTTTTTTACATCACTCAGGGGATTATACAGTACAACCTTCCCCTTCGCATGATGTAAAGAAGCAGTTTCATAGCTTGTAACGTAAATATATAGCTTGCAACCTGTTTTGCCTTTTAATATTGAATTTCCACAGGAAAGACCCTTATGATAACAACTAAGGTCGGGAGTAGTAAATGAGCACCGATCATGGTCCCCAAAACACGTTTTGGGGAGACATTAAAAATGTTATTTATATATGTATATATGTGTGTGTGTTCCCACTCTAACGGCCGCATTTGAAATACGATTTGACCCAAATTGGGTACTACGTCGCTCAGACGAGTTCGTTAGCAAAAAAAATCCAACAACCTGAAGTACGTTTTTTGAAGTATTTTTTGAAATTTTTCCTACGAGAATGAAACATTTTTAGAGTTTTATCTAAAACAATTTGTGTTTGATATTATTTTGCACATTTGGTTTTTTTACGCGACCTTAAAACTCTCTTGGTTCCCCCGTAATTGATCAAAACGTGAAATACCATAAAAGTACCCGGTTCAAATCCACGTGGTGGATTTTACCGTTTGGGCATCTTCTGATTCGTGGCCCACGGCCGAGTTTGTACGCTGCGAGCGAAGCGAAGCTAATAACTCGATGCCGCAAGGTCGAGGTGCAAACTAGCAAAGCCCTATTTTACAAATTGTTGGTTGAAACACTAAAAACATATAAACTTGATTTTATAAGTCCGCTTAACTCACGTCAGCGGTTCAGCTGCGTAATCGAATTATTGTGACGGTTTTTCTTCTAATATCAAGAGATGACAAGCAACTGTACGTAGTACATCGACACAAGCCGTGGTCTGTAGGGATATTCGACATACATCGATGCATCGAAAACATCGTTGTTTACGAGTCGATACATCGAATGCATCCGATGTATTACATAGGTCCAAATTTATTCGATGCATCGATGTATTTGCATTCGATGTATCGAAAGGTTCAAGAATTCAACCTACTACTGTCCTACTGAATATATTGCTACTTTTCATCCGATTTTGATTTTACATTTTCTCTTTGTCAACAATTTATCTTGGCGTTTCTGCAAACGACGACCTTGTTTTACATTCTACTGTTAAATGTTGAATAGAGGTAAACATACTGTGACTAAAGACTATAAGTTAAAATTTCAGGATATTTTTTGTTTTATTATTATTCTTGCATTTCTGTTGGCTTAGGGTCGTATAGTAAATTTACGCCCAAGATGATAAGTACAGTAGTATAAAACTCAATCAAAATAACACATTAAGTACGCCCAACCTGGTTTGTTCTAAAAAAACATTGGGTGTGCTTAAGACCACACGTTGTATTAACTTCTATGACCGATTTATATATTTATCAGTATTAATATTAAAAGAGAATAAAGGCCAACAAATTACACAAGTAATATTGTCAAAAAATATTATATCATATTTTGAAATTGCTTAATTACAATATTCTAATATTATTATAATATTGTAATATTATAATTGTAATATTATAATTATAATTATAATTATAATTATAATTATTATTATTATTATATTATT
This sequence comes from Philaenus spumarius, assembly GCA_018207615.1. NCBI lineage: Eukaryota > Metazoa > Arthropoda > Insecta > Hemiptera > Aphrophoridae > Philaenus > Philaenus spumarius. The sequence goes on from JAGFPH010000485.1 coordinate 33,963, forward strand.
ATGTAATACTATTATAATTATTGTAATAAGTATGCGAAAAATAGTTATCATTATAATGTAAGCAGTATTTATTTAGTGACTAATGATTTTGAGTGAGGTATTAGTGTATGCACTCTACATAGAATCCTAAGAATAATTAAATATGTAAGGGGTAAAATTATAATAATAATTATTATCTAATAATTATAATATTACAATAACGTATGATTATATATTATTATGTATCGTCTATTCCCTCTCAACGCGCTTACATGTACATATATATACTACTAGCTGACAGGACCATGCTTCGCTATTGCAATAATATGGTTACCTGCAGTAAATGTTAAACCTTAAAGTATTTTAGCTGATTCTGTGTGTATTTTGAGATAGCGGGTTCTTTACCGCTTGCCTATGTGCTTTTATGCGATCTGTATTAGAAAAACGATTTCGTCTTTTTCCCCTCGTTTTTTGGTATTTGTTCTGGATGCGACCGAACTGCATCAGATGATGATGTACACTGTTCTAATAAGGTTAGAAGTTGAGAAATTTTGAGACTGTGATTGAGAAGCTTATTGTATTTCCTCCACACTAATTTCCATTGAGTTGTCAGGTAAAGAAGGTGTGAAAGGAATGAGAACATCAAAGTTTCCTCTCGTCAGTTCCCCAGTAAACCTTAGCCTCCCTACTCCCTCTATCGGTTCGCCAAAACTCTCCCACAACAAATAACCATCTCTGTACACCTGAAATTCATAAACAACATTTCGGATGCTGCTTGAATTTCCCAGGAGGTTCCGAAAGTTACCTGTTTGCTCATATCCGCGATATATTCTTTTTTTGTTGAATAAATATCTTCTGTTACTTATAAAGTATATGGTTTGAACCTGCGCCAATTGTTTGAAACATGACTAACAACTCTGGTCCTCCCCTCAAACCCCAGTGATTGTACAATTAAAGACAAAGAGTATAATAAGCATTGGCCATCTAACCTAGAAGAAACTACTCTGTGAGGAATAGACACTCCATTAACTTGTGTTTTATATTTAAGTGAGTAACAATAAGTTACAGTAAAATAAAACAATGTAAAATATTACTTTGTCAAAATGTACAAAATGTAAAATTTTGTCTAAACTTACTTAGGTTAGATAAAAATCAATCTTCTTTAAATTAAAAGGCATAAATATAATAATTATTACTATAACATATTGAATTATTCTTAGAATTCTTTGTGCATACACTAATACCTCACTCAAAATCATTAGTCACTAAATAAATAATGCTTACATTAAAATGGTC
>JAGFPH010000485.1:49505-60867 GCA_018207615.1 Philaenus spumarius
ATTTCGATGTAGAATTTCAAGAGAAAACCAACGGTGAAATTTGCACACCCATATATTTAACCGATTAAACTGGCGGCCAAAAACAACGAAATCGTGTTCAGATTTTGCCCCATTTTTCTGTACTATTAAAAAAAATTTATTATGCTTCTTTTTGAATTCAGAATTAAATAAGCTTTCAAACGATATGCCACACAACTGTATTTGGTTGAACCACTAGAAATCAATTTTAAAAAAATCAAAATGGCTGTAACTAAAAATTTTTAAATGCTCAAAAATATCGTTTTGTGGCATATTGTTTGAAAGCTTATTTAGTTCTGAATTCAAAAAGAAGCATAGTACATTTTTTTTAATATTACAGCAAAATGGCGCAAAATCGGAAAACACGATTTTGTTGTTTTTGGCCGCTATTTTTATCGGTTAAAGCTAAGGATGTGCAAATTTCACCGTTGGTTTTCTCTTGAAATTCTACATCGAAATACTGTACCACATGACCACCTTCCCATTTGAAAAAATGAAGTTCATTCCAAGATGGCGGATCCAAGATGGCGGACAAAACTTTCAAACTCACCAAAAAGTGGTTCTTTTATGGTTGTGAATAACTGTTACTATTTCTATCTCATAAGACTCGTACTTTTTGAAATATTAAGCCGTTTCCAGACTTTTGCCTCACTCTGTATTATTGTTAACGACACCCCAAAACTTGTTCTGGGGACCATGATCGGCGCTCATTCACTACTCTCGACACTAGGTCTCACCATAAGGGTCACTGCAATAGCTCGTTTTAACTATGGAAATTCGCTAATAATTCAGTAACCACTTTTATCTTGAGTTCCTTCAGCCCACCATTTTGGGTGCATGGATAGTTTAGCTAATTCCCACGGATTATGTCTTCAGGGTACTAGTTTAAGTGGCCACTAAAAATTATTCGTTACTTACCCCTTTATGCTTTTGGGACGACGCAATTGTAATCGGAAAGGATTCCAATCAGCTGTGCTCGGTGAATGTAAACCAGTTAATCAGCTGATCTGCAAAGCCATTGACGCGGTCACGTTCTCTCATCTCGTGCCGTGGGATCCTGTACATTCATTCAGTCAGTGGTGTCCGAGTGTTGTGTTACAGTGAATTACATTAGGCGGAGTGTTATTACTAAATCTAACGTAGTTTTAGTACCAGTGTGTATAAGAACGTAAAAGTTGTTTGTAACGAAGGCGATTGTTTCTAGAGTTCAACCGGGTAAATGTTTATTATTCTTGGGTTGTTAGAAGATGTTTCGAATAGATTTGAAAGAATTCTTTTGAACAACTGAATCCTGTACTTTAAACTAGCAACGTTTGCATCAATGGATCTAAAAAATTCGATGAAGTTTTGTTTTAATATACTTTTGGGGAGAAATGTCTTGGTCCAAGCTCAATCTTTGTTAAAATTCTATTGCAAACAAACATATTCTTTAACAAAAATACAATACTAGCGAATTCCCAAAGGAAGGATGATCTATTACAGTGACCCTTATGGTGAGACCTAAGGTCGGAAGTAGTAAATGAGCACCGATCACGGTCTCCAGAACACGTTTTGAGTCGCTTGGACTAGTTCGTAACCCAAAAATTCTAACAAACGGAAGTACGTATTTTAACCGGGAGTAACTACTTTTGGAGATTTTCGTTCCAGAATGAAACGTTTTGGAGTTTTATCTAAAGAAAGAAGTATAGGATATTTTTCTGGACCTTTTGTTTTTTTATAGGGCTTTTCGTACTTGAATAAAATGTTTTTGGGTTCTATCGAAAAAAAAGTAAATGTACGATTTTATTCTGCACATTTTGTCTTTTTACAAGACCTTATAGCTCACTTGGTTCTTCCAAAATCGATCAAAACGTAAACTACCATAAAAGTACCCGGTTCAATTCCAAGTGGGGGATTTTACCGTGGGGGCGTCTTCTTATCCGAGGCCAACGGCCGAGTTTTTAAGCTGCGAGCGAAGCGAAGTAGTTTAAATAAAATTCTTATGATCACGGCATGTTGTAGAGAGCGTACTTAACATATATGGGTGCCTAATGTTGATTCAATTTATTTTATTGCTATCCAATTTTAAAGGTAGTTATCCCATTCTATTACTTGGACTTACGTAATCGAACTGCAATTGTACAGCTAAAAGAAAGTTAGTATCATGTTTTTTGTTGTTAGGGGTAGCTATCACATTTTAAATCTCGTTGATTGTAGTAACCTTATTTTCCAAACAATCCTGGTACTAATATGCGTAAATTGTGAAATTTTTAGAGAAAATATTCGAGTAGTTTTTTAGTACATGGAAACAGTAAGTGTGTGCATTTTTTATTTAGTTTTAAGGGTAGTTGTCCCATTTCATCGCTTTGACTTGAGTAATAGGATTTCAAGTGGTTCTTTATATTACTTTTAAAAAATATTACATAATTTTAGTTTTTTAGCTTGTAGGAAGTTAATTTAATTTATATTTATTGTATAGGGATAGCAACCCCATTTCAACCCCTTAGACTGTAGTAATTCTAATGTCCAAACGCTCCTGGTATTAATACTGATAAACTGTGAAATTTTTAGTGAAATCAGTCGAATAGTTTTTGAGCCTATAGAGGACAAAGGAACAAACATTATTTTTTATATAAACAGAGATAGATAATGTGTTTTGTCCAAATTAAGTAAAAATTTATGTTACAACATTTTACAAAATGTTTTTATCTGCTCAGGACCATGGGCGCCCATACCTATGGGCAGAGGGGGCCACGCCCCCCCTTCCCAAGCTCCAAGGGAAAGGAAAATATGTATATTATTAATTATAGTCAGGTATTTTTCTTTAAAGAGATTAGCACTAAAATATGTTTTAAATGTTATGTGCCGTTTGATTTTACATATACTTATTTTATTTTTTACAAGAGTTCATGCATGAGCTGCAATACTCTGTGAATTGAAAACACTTGAAATACGGGGGTTGCCGTGCGAAGCACGCAACGCATTCTGTATGAAAATACTCCCAATATGGGGGTTGGCGTGCGAAGCACGCAATGCATTGTGTACTTAAAATACTCCCAATACGGAGGTGGGCGTGCGAAGCACGCAATGCACTTTGTATTGAAAATACTCCAAATACGGGGCTTGGTGTAATGCATTGTGTATTGAAAATACTCCTAATATGAGGGTTGGCGTACGAAGCAAGCAATACATTGTCTAATAAAAGTACTCCCTTTTAAATAGATTATTAATCAATTAGCTCTCGCAAATACGAACAACAAAGCAGCATTTATGCTGTTCAAAATCAGCTGCCATTCACTATTAATGCATTTGTTGTTATGATCATATTTATGGCAATTACTGTCAAGCTCGTAGAAGTTCAAAATAGACATTCGATTGAATTAACAGGCACAAATATTTTGATTGTTTCTGTGAAGTTTTCCCGGTATAAGTCTATAACAACATAGTTATCATATTTATTTATTTTCCATAAATAAAATTACAAACAATTCACAAATTATCGTCTATGGATTTACTGCCCACATAGACACATAACTTCACAATAAAAATTATGGAAAAAGAGCGAAGATAAGAAAAAGAAGAAAAAATACAATTTTAAAATGTACAAGCAATCATAAATCATCACCAGAACAACAACGTCACCCCTGTGCCTACACCAAAAATTCCCCTACAAAGAATCAGAATAGAACTCGAGATAAAAAAATGAAAAGATAAAAAGAGCGACATATTATAGGCTAAACATAACTTTATACGTACTCCGAAAAAATGACGGACTCACAATAATCCCTCCCTACCTCCCCTAACCATAGTTTAATTAATAAATCATCATTCACTTTCAAGTTGAAATACAAATGGTATGGTTACTGTTTCTATCCATTACTAGGGGAAACCCCTGCGTGTTCCTCACGCCAACCCCGTTGGAACCTATACACATAAATCATGTTATGTATTCTTTATAATAAAGGTGTAGGATTAATAATAACCCCCAAAGCTAAGATGGTAAAAAATGTGTTAAATGTGTTTATCAAATTATATTTTATAACAGCAGTAGAAACACAAACAATTAATTGCTTCAAAGTTTGAAATCAGCTGTTAATGGAAATATTAGAGCAAACAGCTGTTTTATCTGTTATTTCATTAAATTGGTTGCTATGGTAATGAAAGTAAATACATGTGTTGATTCATCAGAGTAGGCTTAACCTAAGAATTATTCCGACTAAATTTACAAATATTGAAATAAAAAATGTTTTTATCAAAATGAATTATAGCCTACCTATGTTTCTCAGGGATAGTGTAGCTTTTTATTAGTAAACATTTTTTCATTTGGTTCAGTAGTTCCAGAGATTACCCGCTACATGCAATCAAACAAATTTTACCTCTTTATAATATCAGTATAGGTAAGTTCACGTGAAAGATATACAGGGTGTTTCGCAACCATTCTAAAAAACTTTATCGTGTTATTCAGCAGGTCAAAACTAGAAAATAATACAATATAACATGTGACCTGTCTTGTTTAATTTAGAAACTGTATGTCTTTATGCGTTTATATATAAACGGTTTAAGATAAACTCATAAATTTATGAATTCCTTGCTTCATGCGTTTCTTTTTTTCTAACGAAAAAAGAGCAATACAAAACGTACAAGACAAATTTTGACGCCATTTTAGAATGGCTTGACATATATGACTTAGGTTTGAAAGCCCCTTTAATTGAAAGTTAACTTGCTTATATTTTATTCGATTTTTTGGGAAATGTGAGTTATTGCAGTGTCTCTTATGGTGAGACCTAAGGTCAGAAATGGGTAATGAGCACCAATTATGGTCCCCAGAATACGTTTTGGGGTGCCATTAAAAATGATATATATGTTAGATTTAGGACTTACCGTCTTCAATATTCCATTGGCGTCGCTAAACTACTGCCGTTTCGCTGTAAGTCCTAAATCTAATAATAAAATTAGTAATACATATTCGGAATGGCGACTAACAATAGTTATATATATCTATACTAATCTATAAAGAGGTAGAATTTGTTTGTTGGCTTATTTTTTTATTTGTTTGTATGTAGGGGTTAATCTCTGGAACTACTGAACCGATTGAAAAATAGTTTTACTAATAAAATGCTACACTACCCTGAGTAACAATAAGCTATAATTCGTTTCGATAAAAACATTTTTTCTTTCAATATTTGTAAATTTAGTCGGAAAAAATTCTTAGGTTAGGAAAAATAAAATAACAGATAAAACAGCTGTTTGCTCTAATATTTCCATTAACGCTTGATTTCAAACTTTGAAGCAATTATTTGTGTTTTTAACTTTTAGGTTAGTTTTTTATTTAAATATAGACCTGAGCCTCGCTGGTTCTTTTGACCTTTATTATAACTGCTGTTATAAAATATACGAAATAATTTGATTTGAACATTTAACATTATTTACCATCTTAGCTTTGGGGTTATTATTAATCCTACACCTTTATTATAAAGAAAACATAACATGATTCTCTGTATAGAAGGTTCCAACGGGGTAGGCGTACGTAGCACGCAGGGGTTTCTCCTAGTATATATATACATATGTATATCTGTTTTCGCACTTGAATGGCCTCATTTTAGTTTGATTTAGTGCAACATTGTTATTCAAATTGGTTTTCTAAGTCGCTCGGTCAAGTTCGTTAGCCTAAACAAAGGATTCCAAGCTATTCGAATGCACTATTTTTGACTGGGAGTAACAATATGTTTAGACTTTTCCTACTAGAATGACGCTTTTCGGCGGTTTATCTAAATAAATAAATATAGGAGTTTATTCTACGCATTTTGTATTTTACACGATGTAGCCCGTCTAGTTTCCCCAATATCGATCAATATGTAAAATATTATAAACATCGAGTTTGACCTTTGCGAGCGAAGCAGCACGTGACCCGAGGCTGGAGGCTGAGACCCAAACAAATTCTACTAATATATTTCGTACACGGACGCACTTATTCAGTACCTTCATGAGTAGACCAATTTCCCAAATAGTTGGTTGAAACTCTAATACATATAAACTTAATTTTGTAAATTCGTTGAACTCACGTCAGCTGTTCAGCTGCGTGGTCGAATTATTATCATTATAACTAGACTCAAGATTTTACGGTGTAAGTAAAACGTCAAATTGTATTCGAAAGGAAAGGCAATAATCCTGTTGAAGAATTGATGCCTTGCTTTACGAAGATGCACAACTTGTAAACTTTACTCAGCGCGTTTAAATATTATAAAGTTGGCAACACTTCGTAGTTACTTGGGTAAATTAAGTTTTCCCAGGCGACGTAAAGTTTGATAGACTTGCGTTGTTTACTGAGAACATTCTACCTCGCGTTCACTCTCACTGCCTACGTAAAGCTTTCAATAGCTGAACGTTTTCCTCATTGTATGCGGCAACCCTCTCTCGCACTACAGCAATTACAAAATGCACTTTTATTGAAAACAAACCCCGGTTTATGTTTTACCAACAAACACTACTTAAACATCGCCGCCTGGGAGTTTAAACGTTGGCGAAACATACTAGCAGTTCTGTGAACAGTAGACCTCGCTCGTTGAAATAACAAATGTGGTTTTGAGAGGTTAAAAATAGTGTGCCAGTAAGGAAGTAAGCAGAAGGTTTAGCCAGTGAAACACTTTTTTTTGCAATTCCCGCGATTCCGGGGTTTCTAGTTCTCTTTTTTTTTCTTATCTTGAGCTTTAATTGCTAAAGATTTTTTTTAGGGGGTATTGTGTTTTATTTAAGTTAATAATGCGTAAGGTAGGTAAAAATATCGCGTTATTGAAGGAAAACACAGAATTCAATATTTACATACTTAAATGATTAAAACTTAACAATGTATTTACAGTTCTATATCATATTCCAATATTAGAAATAATTAAAACAAACGATGTTAAAGCGTCGTGATAGTGATCTCAACCCATGTAGGCCTACTAACACTTCCCACGCTGTCCAAAGGTAATTTCTTGTATGTCCTTTATCGCCGCGAGGTTTCATTTGTTTCATCTCATTTTGTAATTCAAGTAAAGCTAAGTCAAATACTTTTATGAAATTTACAATAATAATTTACACGTATACAGTTCAATTCTTTGATTTATTCTCTACGCTTTCTTATAATAATATGTCATTTTTGGGCAAAGGATATATTCCTAAATTACTATTCAAAATAGGTCTAGTTTTGTTTGCAGTCTTGTAGTAGAAACATAAAAACTGGTGTTTTCAAAATAAAAAATATTAAATTGATAAATATTTGTATACAGTTCTTTTTAGAACTAAATTACGAAACTTTTTTACATTTATGTATCCTACTACTTTTTATGTAGGCCTAAAGTTGAACTTTTTCCTTTCGTTACTGAACATGCTTGTTTCTTGAGCTACTAACTTTGTTAGTTTTACTTCTATCATTTTTTACTGGCATACAGTCGTGGTCATAAAAATTGCATCATTTAAAAATAATGAAATATCTCATTAAACCAATGTTGTTCTTACCTTTTGATAACTTTAAAATGTTTTGCAAAAGAAAAGAGTCTGTTATGAGCCGTGAAATATGGTTAAAACCGAAATAAAAAATAAATAATATTCATAAAATGATAAATAAAATGTTTAGTGTTAACGAGGAATTTAAGAAAAAACATTTTTTTTTTACATATTCATATGAATTTATTTTGACAAATTGTATAAAAATATTAAAAACATATGTATTGAAATATTAATATAAACTAGTATTTTGTCCAACCGCCATTAGCCGTGATAACTGAGGCGATCCTGTTTGACATTGAGTCGATCAAATTTTTTATGATTTCGTCACTTATCTCCTCATTCCACACTTTTTCGATTGCCTGTTTCAGCTCATCTTTATTCTTAGGCTTTGCAATACATTTATTTAGGATTTGTTTACACATTTAGGATAAAAAATATAACAATCATAGGTGATGCAATTTCTATGACCACGACTGTATATGAATTCCTTGAACCATTATCTACAAAAAAAAAAAAAAACCTTTATCTACAAAAAAGCTATGGAACACTTTTGAATTGGTTTAGAATAAACGTATAAAACATGGTTAAAATACAAAAACTTGGACGAGTTTTAACAAATTTCAAGTTTACGGCCATTTTGTGAGCTTACCGTTAGAGATACGGGATAAAATCAAGAATATAATTTTGTTGAAAATCAAATTTTCTACTAGAAAAATTTAATTAGTTTTTAAATTTGACTTACGGTTAAGCCACAAACTGGCTTTGGAAAAAAGCTTACACTGAGAGAAACGGTCCGGCCGCCATTTTTACTTTATTTAAGGGGTTAAAAATGAAAAATGGTAAAAACCGAAAATATACATCGCTCGGCCTAAGAATAAGGAACATTCATGCAAAAAAAATCATAAAAATCGGTCAAGGCGTTTGGCTGTAATCGTGAAACAGACAGACACACAGACGAAATGGCGAACGGTAAGCTAAAACGGGTCCTAGCTTACCTTGGTCAATTAATCGAAGTTTGTTTTCATATGCATAAGTAAAAAACATTTACAGATACACAAATCGCAGTTTCTCTTTCTTTCGCCTGAATAAAAGTCCAGTCACCACTTAATAATTAAAACGGTGTTGCATATACCAACTCAGTACTTTCAGGAAACTATTCAATTAAAAAAAAAAACAGTTTTATTATGATTTCAAAAAATGTATCCGCCATCTTGAATGCAACTTTGCTTTTTTTAAATGGAAGGTGGTCATGTGATGCATCATTTCAATGTGGATTTTCAAGCGAAACCCAATGGTAAAACTTGCACATCCGTATCTTTAACCGATTAAAAATGGTGGCCAAAAAACCAACGAAATCTTGTTTTCCGATTTCGCCCCATTTTGCTGTACTTTTTTTCATATTAATTGTTATTCTTTTTGGATTCAGAATTACATAAGCTTTCAAACGATATGCCAAACAACGATATCTGGTAGTATTTGGTTGAATTACTCGAAATCAATTTTGAAAAAATCAAAATGGCTGTGACCCAAAAATATTAAACGGCAAGGTAGGTCATGTGGCAAATCGTTTGGAAGCTTATTTGATTCTGAATCCAAAAAGAATAGTAATTAATATTTTTTTAAATAGTATGCTATATCAAAATGGGTTAAAATCGGAAAACACGATTTTGTTTGTTTTTTTTGCCGCTATTTTTAATCGATTAAATATATGGATGTGCAAATTTCACAGTTAGTTTTGTCTTGAAATCCTACATCGAAATGATGTATCACATTACCAACTTCCCATTTAAAAAAAACATAGTTACATTCAAGATGGAGGATAAATATTTTGAAATAATAATAAAATGCTTTGTTTTATTGAATAGGTTCCTGAAATTATGGTTTTGATATGTGCAACAATTTTTAAGAGGTGACCAGACTTTTGTATCACTCTGTATAGGTCACAGCTCAATCGTAATTTCCGTGAAAATATCAGAGTACACAACAATATGTTTGCATATACTCCTTCGTCGGGATTGGTGAGCGAAGCGAGCAGGGGTGGAGCACCTAGAATTATATAATTGGTTTACTGGCAAGGGCTTTATAAATTCGGTTGCTCTCAAACAATAACGTAAATTCTAATACTTTTTGTATTCATCATTGTATCTGTTTGTATGTAAATGTGATCTACGAGATTTAATGCGTAACGATGCCGCGTTTCTGAGTATGCATTAAATATAAATGAAGGAAACTTCACCTACTTTTATAAATACAGTACATACTTGCACTCTGTATGATTGAAAAGGGTTTATTCCAAGATGAATTTTCGCAACCTTCTCAGCGAAATATTTCAACAGTTGTTGCAGAAACTCCATTTTATAATAAAGGCCAGTTTAAATTCATAACTGAAGCGAGTCATCGTGGTAATCACGCATCAGCGGTAACAAGAAGTCATAAACAGTTAGTTAATGGGTTTCAAACAATAACAGTAATTAATTAATTATAGAACTATGCACTTGCTCCGGCGTTGAAGTTCCCAGAGTTGTGGGAACCCGATGAACCTCGCATGTTACTTTCATTTCTTACATTGGATTCCGATAAACAGTATCTGGCAGAGTATTTCCGGGGCTTTGTTTGTCGGTTAAAATGTGCACTGATCGACGGTTTATTTCGTAGAGAAATTCATGAGTTCAATTCGTCCAAACATTGGAAAATTGTTGAGACATATGGAAAGCGGTGATTTGAACAACTGTAAAACTACAAAAGCCAATTTTATGCAGGGTGACTCAGAGAGAAACGTAAACATTATGATGAGTGTTAAGGATAATATTAGGTGTAACGGCCCTAATAATAACAGTTGTAATTATTATTATTTGTATGAGCTGAAGATAGGACCATTGAGTCCTGTTTACCAATTAATTTTGAAAACGTAATACATAGTCTATGATTTATTAAACAAAAGAACGTGTTCTGGGCACCATGATCGGTGCTCATTGACCACCTCTACCTTAGGTATCACCATAAGAGCCACTGCAAGAGCTCGTCTTTAATATGGAAATTTGCTGGAACATACATACACATATATTAATACATCTATACTAATATTATAAAGAGGTCAAATTTGTTGTTTGTCTTGGGAGTATTTTCCATACACAGAGCTTTGGGTGCTTCACACACGCCAACCCCCTTATTGTGAGTATTTTCAATACACAGAGCATTGCGTGCTTCGCACGATAATTTTAAGACTACGTGCTATGGACGCACATGTGCGTCCGCTTTAAAATATTAGTCATTATTACGTAGAAAGGTTCAAAAATAAAAAATAAAGTAATTTTATACTCATTTAGGCTATAAATATAAAAAACTAGCTGACCCGTACGGCGTTGAACGTGGTGGTTGGTATTTTCAGTATTTTTAACGTAATTGTATTCTTTTTACGTGTTCAGTCAGTGAGTGGTATTTGGCTTTTATATATATAGATCTTAAAATAATAAAAGCACTATTGTCATAATAATAAAAGATCTGAAATTATGATTTTAGTAACTTTGATCCCCCCAAACCCCTAATAAAATTTCGACATTTTTCATACCCTTTTTAAGTGAGCACCTATGACCCTAGAGGAAGCTACATACCAAATTCCATTCCAATCCGTTCGGTAGTTTTGAAGAAATTGTGATTAAATAACTTTGATCCCCCCAAACTCACCCTAAAATTTTGAATTTTTTGAAAACCTTTCTTAGCGAGCACCTATGGCCCTAGAGGAAGCTACATACAAAATTTCATTCCAATCTGTTCGGTCATTTTGGAGAAATCGTGATTTAAACATTTTTACCTCCCAAACCCCCCCTAAAATGTCCAATTTTTTTAAACCCTTTTTTAGTGAACACTTATGGCCCTA
>JAGFPH010000485.1:60967-85546 GCA_018207615.1 Philaenus spumarius
AAACCCTTTCTTAGCGAGCGCCTATGGCCCTAGAGGAAGCTACATACCAAATTCCATTCCAATCTGTTCGGTAATTTTGGAGAAATCGTGATTTAGTATTTTTTACCCCCAAACCCCCCTAAAATTTCGAATTTTTTTAAACCCTTTTTTAGTGAACACTTTGGCCCTAGAGGAAGCTACATACCAAATTTCATTCCAATCCGTTCGGTAGTTTTGAAGAAATCGTTTTTTAATAACTTTGATCCCCACAAACCCCCCTAAAATTTCGTGATGAGTGAGTCAGTTAGTCAGTGGTATTTCACTTTTATATATTATAGATAAAAGGTCAGATCCTAGCACAGGAAATACTAAATTTGTGTAGCAGTGGACGTGTTAACTTACTGTATATTTCCGTCTTATTATGTCTCCCTCAGGTACTGCCCCACTTCTATAACTTCACCGGGTTAAACATGCACACGCGACGGCAAGATCAATGTATTCCGTAGTTTACTCTAAGGATACGAGACGTCTACATAATTCAAGAAGTATTGGTCCGATTAAACATTGAACTGTAATAAGAAAAATATGAAAATTGTCGTTAACACGTTCACTGCTACGCAAATTTCCTCCTACGGTAGGAACTGACCTTTTATTTTTTACATCTATAGCCTAAATTAGTAGAAATTACTTAATTTTTTTATTTTTGAACCTTTCTACGTAATAATCACTATTATTTTAAAGCGGACGCACAAAGGCTTCAAATTGGCGTGCGAAGCGCGCAATGCTCTGTGTATTGAAAATACTCCCAATACGGGGGTTGGCATGCGAAGCACGCAATGCATTGTGTATTGAAAATACTCCCAATATGGGGGTTGGCGTGCGAAGCACGCAATATATTGTGTATTGAAAATACTCCCAATACGAGGGTTGGCGTGCGAAGCACGCAATTCACTGTGTATTGAAAATACTCCTAATACGATGGTTGGCGTGCGAAGCACGCAATGCACTGTGTATTGAAAATACTCCCAATACGGGTTTTGGCGTGCGAAGCACGCAATGCATTGTGTATTGAAAATACTCCCAATGCGGGGTTGGCGTGCGAAGCACGCAATGCTCCGTGTATTGAAAATTCTCCCAATACGGGGGTTGGCGTGCGAAGCACGCAATGCACTGCGCATTGAAAATACTCCCAATACGGGGGTTGGCGTGCAATGCACTGTGCGTCGGCCGCTTCTCATAGTGTTCAGTGTCAAGCTCACATGTGCGTCCTTAGCAGCGGACTTGTTAAACATACACACTTGACAGCCAACATCAACGTATTCCGTAGTGAAAATCTTAATAACTATTGCAATTAGATCTTTTCCAAGTTTAAAACTCTCGTATTTCAAGAAATTCTAAATCAACTAACTATACCTGTAAAGTTGGTTAAAATTGAAGGGAAGAGGCTCCGCGAATACTACGTGATACTGCACACGGTCTAGAAATGTGGGAGGCTGAGATCAGTGACGTGATACCAATAGATACAGAACTTAGAAGCGCTACACTTAAGGAGATTAGTTGCCACCAAATCAAACTGGAGCGTCATGCAGCGCTGGCTGAAAATGTCCACACGTCTGTGACTCATCCATCCTCCGCTCTAGGTGTGAGTGAGACAGAGAATGGCTTTCTCATTCTCTGTCTCACTCGCACTTGCCGTATCGCCAACGGTAGATCTCTCGCTACCTAGCGGCTGCCTCGCTAAGCTCGCCAGATTCAAATAAAACTGGGCCGAACCTTTAACAGGGGCGTTGCGCTTCTTATAAGTTCTGTATTGATTGATGTTACTCTACAGTCCTTCTTCTAATTTACACAGACAGATTTTTCTATACGTTAAATTTCTTTATTTTATTTAACAAATTTCGTATGAACGTTTACTACACCTTTAACATATTGGAATGATTTTGAAATATATAAAAATAGCTTTAAATTTAATACTCTCTATGCGTATAACAAAGCTATTCATTCGCTGTATGTTTTCCTTGTTGTACAGCACAATGTATAATTACAGTACGAAATGCAGTTTTATTGAAAACACTAATTAAACACAGCGTCTGGGGATTGGCGTTCTTTGTTTCATTATATACCGTGAAACGAAAGTTTTATTCTTCCTTAATACAAACAATACAGTACTCTGGAGGTTTTGTACATGTATTATAAACAAGTTTCATAAAATCAAAGATCGTAATTTCTCCATATCCCTTCCTCCCTCTACATTAAACCTCTTCGCTTTTTCTTTTGGAACGAAATTCCTTAACGCGGGTTGCGGTAGGAGTTAACAAATAGAAAATGTAATGTGTAACGAAAAAAAGTGTACTTAATTGGTTGCTATGGCACTGACAAATATAAAATAAGAGTAACGAAAAAGCGTTATCAAATCGGTTGCTATGGCAATGAATGTAAATACATTCGAGAAACATGTGTTTTGGTTCATCAATTTAAATTAAGAGACGATCGGTTCCGTCCGGCGTAGTTAAAATATTATCGTCAAGCGCCAAAATTTTAGGTTAGGCCAGGAAAGTAATTTCAGGTCTAGCCCTAACCTAAAATTATTACATGTATGTTGCCATTAAGACAGGTGAAATAAATTAAACATACACACAATAATTTTAGGTTAGGCCTTAATTGATGAATTAACATTTTATATTTATTGGATGTATTTACAATGAATGGACATTTAATTTAACTGTGGTCACCATCTTAGCTTTGATGTTACAATTAATCCTACACCTTTATTGAAATAAAATTAAACGTATGGAAACGGTAAATATTTGTATAAAAAACAATCTAATAATAAACGGCATTTGAAAGATTAAAATGATGTGTGTATCTGTATGTTTCCGTTAAGGTTGGTAAAAGAATTGGAGAAAAGGCGTGATGAACTTCGTTCCTGACGGGAGTCCCACGACCGCGCACATTAACCTTTTTTCTAGCCCACTCTCTATGTCTATATTTTCTCCCTGCATGTCTCTCACACAGGATCAATCTATCTCTTTCTCCCTCTCCTAAACTTCTTTCTCACAAAATGTTTACCTCTTCACTCTCCAGCTCTTTCATCATCTACCTCTCCTCTTTTCTTCTCCCTCCATCTTCTTACCATCTTCTTCTCCCTCCCTCTATTTCATCGCATCGTACACTTTACTCTCTCCTCTCTTAAAAACTTGTTTATCTATCTTGTTCTTCTCTTCTCTCTTCTCCCCCTCTTCCCCTCCCTCCCTTTCTCTCTCTCTGAAGTATATGGACGGTGGGGAAATATGAAAATTACAAATAATCCCCCTCTCTCTCTCATTTGGTCGCATTTTCAAATACATGACAGTACATTTCATTACGTAATAATTTTATTTTCTGTACTTATCAAGGCCGCAAAGCAAGTTTTTCCGCTGCGAGCTTAAAGAAGCAGCGCGTGAGAACTGGCTGCTGGAGGCTGAGCTACCGACAAATTCTACTAATATATAATATGTAAGGGGTGATCTCTGGAACTACTGAATCAATTGAAAAAATAGTTTTGCTAATAAAAAGCTACACTATCCCTAACATAAGCTAGAATTCATTTTGATAAAAAAACATTTGTTATTTAAATATTTGGAAATTTAGTCGGAAAAAATTCTTAGGTTAGGCCTAGACTGATGAACCAATACATGTATTTACATTTATTATACAACGACTTCGTGAGTAGTCCAATTTCCCCAAAAGTTGGTTGAAACCCTAACACGTAGAAACTTAATTTTAGAAATTCGCTCTATTAACGTCAGCTGTTCAGCTGCGTGTTCGAATTATTACAACTTTTATAGTTATTTAAATTATTAATTTCAATAGACATTAATATTATTTACCATCATATTTTTGAAGTTATGATTAATATTACAACTTTATTAAAAACTACGGGAAACCCCTGCGTGCTCTGCACGACAACCCGTTGGAACATCATGTTATGTTTTCTTTATAATGAAGTTGTTTAAGGAAGTTTAATTGAAATTCGCCTGACAGCTAACGCAAGTAAGTATTGCTGGAAATACATCCACTTTGTAAATCCGAACATTTCACCGCTTCTTCCGAGATTAGATTTGATAGCCGAGTTAGGTTGGTACACAACTTATACATTATAAAGACGACTTAACTTGTTTAAATATTGCAAAGTTGGTAGTTACTTCAATAAATTGAGTTATCCGAGAAGTCAACTTTCAACGCTTAGAAGATTCATGATTCTGTTTACTAAAAACATATTTAACTTCTTCTTCTCTTATCCAAATCCTAATAATCTTTTTTTTATCTTCGCACTCAAATCCAATACCATCCTTCTCCACATATTTTATGATTTATCTATACTAATATTATAAATAGGTCAAATTTGTTTCTTTTTTGTATGTAGGGGGTAATCTCTGGAACTATTGAACCGATTGAAAAAATAGTTTTACTAATAAAAAGCTACACTATCTCTGAGTAACGCAGGCTATAATTCATTTTGATAAACACATTTTTTATTTCAATATTTTTAAATTTAGTCGGAACAAATTCTTAGGTTGGTGTGTGAACCAACACATGTATTTACATTCATTACCATATCAACCAATTGAATAAAATAACAGATAAAACAGCTGTTTGCTGTTCCATTAACAGCTGATTTCAAACTTTGAAGCAAATATTTTTATTTCTAACTTTTAGATTAGGTTTTTATTAAAGTGTACGCCTTAGCCTTGCTGGTTTTTTAACCTTTATTATAACTGCTGTTTTAAATTATACAAAATAATTTCATTGGGCATTTAATATTAACTTAGTAGTTATTATTAATCCTACACCTTTATTATAAAGGAAACATAACGTGATTATGTGTATAGAAGGTTCCAATGGGTTTGGCGTGCGGAGCACGTAGGGGTTTCTCCTATTACCTAATACCTTTAGCGGACACACGGTGCGGGTGTATGAAGAGATCCGTTAAAGGGACGCCTCGGAAAGAGAGATGTGTTAGCCTGGATTAGGTTTATTGAGTTAGGGTGTCTTTTGTCGGAAAAGCATTTTAAGGGATTTGAGGATTTTTTCGGAAATATGAGTAAGAGGGTTTGAAATTGTAGATATAAATGTATGTGCAGGACTACGGCATGGGGATAGTCGGTAGATGGCACAGGACGCATTCGAGGATACTTGTGGATGTGAGTTACTCTTCCTCAGGAATTAATTAATGAGGAACGGTATCAAAACAAAGCTAAAGCGCCACGCTTAGTCTGATTCATGTCGGAGAGGTAAAACCACGATCACAGAAATTGTTTAATGGATTTGGTCACTAAAATCAAAGAGATTAAAGTGGGGTAACTACTCCTTTACAATAAATTAATATAAATTGCACTAACTTCCTACAAGCTTTAAAACTAAACTTATATAATATTATTCTTAAGTGAGATAAAATACCATGTGCAATTCCATTACTAGAGTCAACAAGTTCCCGGAATCGGATTAATTGATTACATGCGTTTCTTCAACTCACTGCCTCGGGTTGCTCCGTATAGCGTTACGGCTGCGTTCTCGCATTAGTGTATTAACCAAAAAATTCACCCTCAGATCCTGGGGGGGGGGGTTGGTTCTGAGGACCTACAATTTTCGGAAAAATCCAATTTATGACTTTAACTAAAAAATAAAATAAACGAAAAAAATTATTTTTTAAAACATGCTTTTCTATCTATGAATATCATAAATAGACTCGATCTAAAAAATAAAAATAACCCACAGATAGAATTAATTCTTCCTCAGCGAATCTGATATTGTAATGAGACTTGATAGCTTGCAATCTTTTTACTTTTCACAAAATAAACACAACCAAAAAGCATGGGGCGTACTCTTGCAAAGTTCCGAAAACATCACGCCCCATGCTTTTTGAGTGTGTTTATTTTGTGAAAAGTAAAAAGATTGCAAGCTATCAAGTCGCATTACAATATCAGATTCGCTGAGGAAGAATGAATTTTATATGTGGGTTATTTTTTAGTTCGAGTCTATTTATGTTATTCATGGATAGGAAAGAATGTTTTAAAAAACTATTTATTATTGAACAAAGATAAAAACTTACGAATGTATTATCCCTTAAAATACTCTCCTTCTGCAACAACACACTTGCCCCAACGTTTATACAGCTCTTAAAAACACTTTTGGAACTCATTTTGTGAAAGTTCTTTCATCGCTTTCGTAGCATTTTGCTTGACTGCCTCAGCATCTGCATATCGTTCTCCCTTCAACGGTGTTTTGAACCGCGTGAAAAGGAAGAAATCGGCTGACGCGAGGTCGGGCGAGTAGGCTGGATGTTCTAGAGTGGTAACACTTGATCTTGGCTAGATAATTACGTACTAACAGGGACGGATGTGCAGGGGCGTTGTCATGGAACAAAATCAAACGGTTTCCCATTTTTCAGGGGGTTAAGCGCCTAAGAATGTCCACGTAAAGTTCTTTGTTCGCTGTTTGTCCCTGTGGAATGAACTCGTAGTGAACTATGCCTTTGAAATAAAAAAAAACACCTACAAAATCACTTTTCCTTGCTTTTGTTCAAGCAAAATTTTTCCTTCCTTGGAGATGTTTTCGTTTTCCATTCAGAGGACTGACGATTTGTTTGAGGATCGTAGAAAAAACACCATGTTTCATCACCAGTCAGTGTGTGATGTTGAAGGTCGTCCAATAAGAGAGTCATCTTCAATGCTTACGAGACCTTCACGAAAACGTTTGTGTCATTCGTAAACTTGACTCTTCTTCATCACCTCGTCTCCGAAAGCTTGAACTAACAATTCAAAAGTCTCAGAAGGTGACTGTTAAAGCAAAACACGGAATTTGATGTTTGCTCGCTGATGACGATACGCCATTTTTATTTTTAACGAAACGGTAAACTTGCCGACACACGATAAGCACTCTATACCGGCGAACAAAGGCAACTGAGCTATACCCTCACTACCGATATTCCCTCCCGAGAGGTAGTACCAACTGCTGCAAAACTAATTTCTCACGGCGACTGCGCTTGGGGTCTCTAGAAATTAATTCCGGGAACTTGTTACTTAAGCCAAAGTGATGGATTAGGATAACTAACTACCCTTAATAAATCTACATAAAAATTCAGCGTGCATATGTGTGTGTTCCCTGTTATACCTTCAGCAACGCAAGGCAGAGTATTTATTTGTATGATGTGTTTTCACGCTGAATCTATTTCCAATAGAATACTTTTATTTATTATTTATTTCATATCAGACTATGCCTCAGCAAAGCGTGGCCGTGTTTAACCAGTTAGTTAATTTCTGAATGTTTTAATGTGAAGTGTATATTAAAAAACAAACTATTTTATAACTAGTAAAATAGGAACGTGCATTAGATTGACATATGAAAGTGGTGACGTGTGTTGGACTGTGCAATGGTCAGTGTAAACAACTATATATATATAAAGAAAGTGTGAAAATTTTTGGATAATGTTCCGAAGAAGGAAAACGTACTACGTGTGTCCTAAGGAAAAGGTGAGTAAAATAAATTTCATATGCAGATCTCATAGTGTCAACCGATTTCAGACATAACTTTAATGTATATTTAGCAAATCTGTTTTTTATTTTTCGGTTTCGTTATTAAAATGGGTTGGTATGTATGGAGCTCGCACTACTCGTAAGGCAATATAATAAATAAATTGAAAGATAATTAACTCCTATAAAAATAAAAAATCCAGGTGTGCTTAAGGCAATACGGGAGAAGTGTAAACTTCTATGGCGATTCTATGAAATGAGGAAGCAAAATGTCCATTTCAGAGGTATTACCAAGTAAACTGTATACTCTGCTATAGACACACGTGTACTACATATAGTGGAGGGTGACGCGTGACGGAAAAATTCAATTCACCTCTCGCTATTTTTAGACGAGGTGCGCCTATAGAAGTTTACACTTCAAAACTTTAAGTACGTACGTGAGTAACAGTATAATATAACAGCCGACTTCGCCCAAAATCTGCAATAAAAGCGTATGTTATACTTTGGGGTTATGTTTACAACTTCAATAACAATATTATGTCTTGTGAAGTTGATTTTTTTCAAATAAGAGTTGTAGAATTGATGTAGGCTAAAATATGTTAAAAGATTTGCTTTGATGTTATAAAATTAATATAAAAAATACAACCTTTTTTCATCAATATATTCATGTATGCAAATTTTAAGAAGAGGTGCACATTTGTTTGACTTCGGAAATATTCGTACATCTTCGTATCACATATAAACATATTCGATTATGAATTTCTCCATTTTAATATTTATAACTTTTAAATCATTTTAAACATCAATTTCAAATAAAAAGCCATTAGGATATAATATTTTTATCTTAATTTTGATATAACAAATAGGTCTACAGTTTTATAATCCTTATAATTGTACGCATTTACCATTTAAAAATTCCCTCAGCATAGTTATGTAGGCGAAGATATAGCTTGTTGTTTTTGATTGTATTTTTTTAAATGATGTATTTCTGATGTGTATCTAATTAATCTGCCTGTGATTTTTCACGAAGGCTTACTGGTATCAATTAAAACCAGTTAACCAGGGGTACAATCTACACAAAATTATCAAACAAGAACCACAACCACAACTAAAAGTAATTGAGAATAGAAATGTCTATTTGAATCTTAACATATTTTTTTTAAACAGTAGGAACGTAACTTTAAAATTAGTGAATAAGGAATAACCAAATTTGGGGTCAAAATGAAACACCCATAAATATAACTCTAAAGGCTGAGTAACACCGAATGCTATACTATATAGCGCTATACCAGGGGCGCACCCAGAATTTTGGTTTGGGGGGGGCTTCTCTAGTATCAAACGTGTCCATTATATGACCTTTAATGACCAGTAATACCTAAGTAATTTAGTTGGCCTATTACTATATTGTTCTGCAGGACTGTAAAAGTACATGACTGCATGCTGCATGATCACCAGATGATTGAGTAACCTAGAAGCAACTATCTGGGGCCTGTTTCATGATAAACTACAAGTTAATAATAATATTATAGTAAATCAGCTATTAGCTCAATGGAAATCTCTTTGAAATTACAAGGTAAAGCTTGTGGATTAGATTGTAGTTTATTATGAAATGAGCCCCTGGAATAATTTATATATACCTTTAAGTAGTTTTGAAGTTTTCATAGAAATACAATATTAGTATTTGGGAAAGAAATAATATAATTTAAATTTTGAATGTGTAAATTTAATGATAACACAATTAAATTGAGATGTAAGTTAAAGCAAGATAATAATCACAAAATGAAATCTAGACGTCTGGACGATTTTTTGAGAACAGAAACTACCTCTGTATTAGTCACTTCAATTTCCCGGTGAATATTCAATGCTGCCAGGCCACTCAGTCTGTTTGTACCCATGGTATTTCTAAGATAGGTCTTTAATCGACGTAATGTAGAGAATGACCTTTCAGCTGTACTTGTAGTCACAGGGATAGTACACAATATTCTCAACGTTGTGTGTATATTAGGAAACAAGTCCTTGTCACATAAGTTCAACAAATCAATTGCTTTACTTGGTATGTTGGTGTGCGTCTTGAAGCTTTTGTGCCACAATTCAAACTCAGCTTTGAGTAGGCTTTCGTTGTTTCCGCTACTTTCAATTAAGACATTTTTATAAAAACTACACAGTGGTTGTACTGTCTGTATACGTAGACCTAAATACTTTTTACTAAACGCTTGCACTCTTTGATTCAATCTATGTTTAACATTTATTATATTTAAAAAAGTGAAAAATTAATATAGCTAACCCAAGGTCCATTCCATGGGGGGGGGGGGGGGCTTAAGCCCCCAAATCCCCCCCTGGGTGCGCCACTGCGCTATACAATAGTGTTATACTATATTGTTGTACTACATAACGCTTTATTATATAGTGCTATAAGTTTTGCGCGATACCGCACCAGCGATGCAAACCAAAAGCCATAGTATAAAGTTTAGTTGCTATCAAAATGTTATAAAAGTTCATTAATTACATATGTTTTCCCGCTACACTAATGTTCCATATTTATTTTCTGTACGCCTATTTATCAAATAAACTTTTTCAAACTTGAAACCGGGTGACACAACCACAAACTTTCTCTCTTTACTAAACATACAGAGCGAGAAAGTAAAAAAAGGTGTCAGTATACGTCCTTGAGTTCCCGCGAGATCAGCTGTGTCGGACCCGTTGTAAAGCACACCAGACAAGCCGTAGCAGTGGGTCAGACCTTGAGTGAAGGCGACGTTGCGGAACCGTGTGACTGCCCGCTGGTGAAGCTTGTTTCCGGGATACTTTGTAGTAATTGCGGTATTGATTTTATACACAGAGCCACGGAGAAAACATAGCTCGGCAAACTATCCGTCATGGTGAAAACTGTTAAGCCAAAATCTGAAATAACAAACTATACCTTTCATGGGCGCCCATATGATTCACGCCAACCCCGTATTGGGAGTATTTTCAATACACAATGCATTGCGTGCTTCGCACGCCAACCCCCGTATTGGGAGTATTTTCAATACACGATGCATTGCGTGCTTCGCACGCCAACTCCCGTATTGCGAGTATTTTCAATACACAATGCATTGCGTGCTTCGCACGCCAACCACCGTATTAGGGGAATTTCAATACCCGATGCATTGCGTGCTTCGCACGCCAACCTCCGTATTGTGGGTATTTTCAATACACAATGCCTAGCGTGCTTCGAACGCAACCCCCGTAGTGGGTGTATTTTCAATACACAGTGCATTGCAGCTCATGCTTGAACTCTTTTACAAAATAAAATAAGTATATGTAAAATCAAACGGCACATAACATTTAAAACATATTTTAGTTCTAATCTCTTTAAAGAAAAACACCTGACTATAATTAATAATATAGATATTTTAGTTTCCCTGGGAACTAGGGGGGGCCGTGGCCCATTATACTAGGTATGGGCGCCCACGATACCTTTCCCAATCCTACTGTGCTTTCAGAGATCAAATAATAGCAATAATAGCAACAACTATTTCAATACTTCGATCTATGTTAAAAATCAATCAAGTTACTATAGAAACCGCTGAGAGCAATTAATCTACATATTCTATTTCTATAGAGAGTGTTCATAAAGTCTCTTTAATCCCCCCCCCTCATTATTTTTGTTACTTAAATAAAAACTTTTGACCCAGCTGACCCTCTAGATTTGTGGGGGGGTGGGGTTAAAGTATGGGGAGTTAACAATTCCAAATATCAAGGTCGGTTATGTAATACGCCATTGAAAAGCTTATTAAAATAGAAACAGCTTATTAATAACCTGATTTGATGTTATAATATAAACATCATTTTCCAGAATTTTAATTGTCCATTACTTTGGTAGGAAGCAAGATACTAGGCTTAAGTTAGACCCATTCTGTTGATCTTTTAATAAGCTTTACAATGGTGTTTTACATGACCTACCTTTATATTTGACATTTACCCCCCCCCCCCCCCGCAAGACCTCCAAAACAGAGAAGTCCAGATATGTCAAAAAATTTGTCCTGTTTTGCAACACAAGATCAATTCCTATAAAAGCGAGTGTACGTACGTGAGTGACAATATAATATAACATCTGATTTCATCCTTCATCTGTAATACTAAACAAAACCTAGCATAGATTATACTTTATGGTTATGATTACAATTTCAATCAATAAAGTAAGTCTTGTGAAGTAGATTCTTTTTAAATATGAGTTAAAGAACTAAAGCAGGCTATAATAAGTTATAAGATTTGCTTTGAGGTTATAAAATGAATATAAGTACAACCTTTTATTATCAATATATTCATTTATACAACAATTGAAAGAAGAGATACTCATTCGTTTAATTTCGGGAACACAGGTTGTTATCTTCGTATAACATATAAACATATTCCATTATTAATTTCTTCATTATAATAATAATAACTTCTAAATCATTTGATCTATCATTATGAAATAAAAAGCAATTAAAAGGTGATATTTTTATCTTTATTTAGATATATATAATAATGTATATAAATACAATTTTTTTACAAGTAGGCCTACCCGTTTTATAACCGTTATAATTGTACATATTTACCGAGTTAAAAATCCCCGTCAGCTTAGTTAGGTAGGCCTGGATAAAGTCTGTTGTTTTTCAATACTTTTTTTTAATGGTGTATTTCTGATGTGCATCTAATTATTAGCGAATTTTCATAGGAAAAATGAGCTATGCAGTGGCCCTTATGGTAAGACCCAAGGTCGGGAGTAGCAAATGAGCACCGATCATGGTCCCTAGAACACGTTTTTGGGTGTCATTAAAATTCATATATATATATATGTATATATATGTGTTCGCACTCTAGCGGCCGCATTTTAAGTCCGATTTGATTCAAATTTGGTACACATGTTGGTTGTCTACGTCGCTCGGACGAGTTCATTAGCCAAAAAAATCCAACAACCGGAAGTACGTTTTTTGACCGGAAGTAACTATTTTTTGACATTTTTACTACGAGAATGAAAATTTTTTAGAGTGTTTTCTAAAAATATAAATGTAGGATGTTATTCTGCACATTTTATTTTTTTACGCGACGTTATAGCTCGCTTGGTTCCCCCAAAATCGATCAAAACGTAAAATACCATAAAAGTACCCGGTTCAAAGCCATGTGGTGGATTTTACCGTGGGGTTGGCGTGCGAAGCACGCAATGGATTGTGTATTGATGATACTCCCAATACGGGGTTGGCGTGCGAAGCACGCAATGCTTTCTGTGTTAAAGAAACTCCCAATGTTTGGAATGGCGTGCGAAGCACGCAATGCTTTGGGTATTGAAGACACTCCCAATATGCGGATTGGCGTGCGAAGCATTTTGCAGCTATTCAGCACCGTCGTGAGTAGACTTATTTCCTAAATTGTTTGTTGAAGCCCTAAAACATAGGCCTATAAATTTAATTTTGGAAATTTGCTCAACTCACGTCAGCGGTCCAGCTGCGTGGTCGAATTATTAATCTACCTGTGATTTTTCACTGGGGTTTAATAGTTTTATTAACTTATTTTCAATTTATTTATTTATTAACAAAAATAACAAAGGGGTTAAAGGGACTTTATGAACATTCTGTATACAAGGTGTTTCGCGAGAGTTTGGCACAACTTCAGGAGATGATAGGGGGCCTAAAAAAAGCAAAATTGTTCATACGAACATAGGTCCGGAAAGCTTTGTTTTCGAGCTATCCGCCATTTTGTTTACTTTACAAAATACTTAATATTTTTGGAAATAAAAACAATATTGGCTTCAAATTTGTTATTGAATATTTCAATACACGCAATGCTCTCTGTATTGAAAATACTCCCAATACGGGGGTTGGCGTGCGAAGCACGCAATATATTGTGTATTGAAAATAATCCCAATACGGGGATCGCAATGTATTGTGTATTGAAAATACTCACCAATATGGGGTTGGCGTGCAATGTACTGTGCGTCGGCCGCTTGTCATACTGTTCAGTGTCAAGCTCACATGTGCGTCCTTAGCAAGGAACGTGTTAAAAGGGTTTAAATTCAAAATCCCGGTCCTGACCACCCCCCCGAAACGTTTTCCTGGCTACGGCCTTGATTTGTGTGGGCCTATTATTATTAAAAGAAGTTGGAAATAGAACTTATCCTGCTTAGTGTTCTAACAATCAAAGTTGCAAAACTCATTTGAACTTATAAACTTATTATGAATGTTAACAAAACAGAATTGTTTGAAAGTTCAATTCGATTCACGAAATAGAACGAACAAATAAATCCGACTTCGTTTCCCCGACAGACGGGAACAAATGGTGAATAAAAGAGCGGAATGAAATATCGCAGTCTGAGGGTCGGCGTTTTATTTAAATAAAATAGTGGAAATCAACCCCTCCCTCGACCGGTGTGAAAGTGGGAGTGTGGGGGGGGATGATTTTACAATTTTTCGAAACGGGATCTCTCGAACGATTTATCTCTTGAGTTTTAATCAAAGTCAGCAAAGTGGGGCAAAGATATCGTCGCCCATTTATCAGACTTTAATAATATCGTTTCCGTGTTACCAACGTGACAAAAGCAATTTCAGAAAAACTAAACTGACTAGTTGGCAGGTTATTGCAATCGCTGCATTCAAATTGTTGTGTTGCTCAGAGTATAAATATTATTTCATACCAAGATTCAAACCAAACTTAACACAATTTCTTTAATGTATTTTGGTGAAAAGCAAACTGTTACACCAATCTATTTACTTCATTTGTTTTGTGAGTTTCCTTTGTCTTGACAAAATACTTCTAAATTATGATGAAAATTAACTCCGTACAAACATACGTGAGTAACAACATAATATAACAGCTGATTTCACCCATCATCTGTAATACTTAAACAAAACCGCGTAGATTATACTTTGGGGTTATGTTTACAACTTCAATCAATACAAATCTTGCGACGGTGATATTTTTAAATATGATTTAAAGAACTAATGTAGCCTATAATACGTTATAAGATTGACATTTAGGAATAAAATGAATATAAATACAACCTTTTATCATCATTATATTCATTTATACAACTTCAAAGAAGGGATACCTATTCGCTTAGCTTTAAACGCGGGGCATGACCTCAGGAATTGCCTCCCGGACCAGACCACTTGTATTTCATGTTTTTTAGGTCGCTGATTCCGAAAATCGGGATCCCGCTGCTCTAAAATCCAGGCGTCACCCCTAAAAATGCAAAAAAAACTTTTTTGGGGTTTTTTAACAATAAAGTTTAACGCCTCCAAATAACGCTATGGAATGCACAAATTATGATTACATTTAGAAATTTAGTAGACCCATAGAAACCGACCTAGAAATGCACCACAAGGGTTCACCGTAGGGGGCGAAAATACCTATATTAAAACGAAAAATCAGGAAATGACGGAAGATAAAATGTTTCCTCTTCTTTTTGGTGGGAGGTGAAATTTTCTTTAGAACCACGGAACCCCGACTTTCGGAATCAGCGACCCAAAAATATAAAGTACAAGTGGTCTCGTCCGGGAGGCATTTCCTGAGGTCATACACCGCGTTTTAAATGGACTAAGAGTGAAAGTAATCAATAAATTGGTTTTGTTGAGGGAACGAGAGGGAGGAAAATGAAGGTAGAAGATGAAAGGCAGGATATAGAGCGAGATAGATTGAGTGAGGGAAAGAAGAACTGTGATTTGTTTTCTATATATTTTTCTACTTACACATGTAAAAACGTTTTCGATTATTTTATTTGATTCATTTGACGAAATAAAAGTTATATGTTGCCAGTGTCTAAACAAACAAAGAGAACCAATCCCAGGACGTAGTTTTTAATTAGAGTGTATTTGTTGGTCAAATATTAACCGGGATTTGTTTTCAATAAAAGTGCTTTTTGTTAGCTGCAGTGTAAGGGAAGGTTGTTTCGTACAGCGAGGAAAACATTCAGGTATTGAAAAGCTGGTGGATGACTCGTAGGTAAATAGGACCCCGGAAGAATATCCGTTTAATTTTTATATTTTTTGTATCTTAAATAGTTTTTGCTCTACGTTGATTTATGTCAGACCATTCTGTTAGAACAGTGCCACTTATATTTATAAATATTAGGGGCTTCGCTCACCAACCCCGGCGGAGACCCATGGTGAAGACAATCCAAACAGATTATTGTATACTCTAAAATATAATATGGAGACAATTTTAACTTCAAACTCAGTACAGGCCATGAAAAGTATCTACCTTTTTGTTATGTATAGCCTAAAACTTAGAAAGTCCATTTTGAATTTAATGTAATAAATTGTTGGCAGACTATAAAATCCGGGCTAGGTGACAAAAATAAATAGAATCTGTTTAATGTCAAAATGTGGGCTAGGCGCTTAACACTACTCAGTAAAAACCGGGCTATCTAGTTTTTAATCAAGAAGTAGTTCAAAGAATTGCCACAAGATTTCGCTTGGTTCTAAGTGCCCCCTGTTGTGAAATAACAGAGCTTTGTAACAAAGCTGTACTAAATATTTCAAACATTTAGCCCTCTTTTTGCAGATTTGAGTAGTGTACATAGCCCGGTTTTTACGGTATAAGCGTTGGCACATAGTCCTTTTTTTAAATTTGTACAGGTAAAAATTTATTACCTTACCTTACAGGTAAAAATGCTAAATATTTTTTTTCATAGTTTAACTTTAAGAAATGTTTGTAGAATTGTTTTTGAAACCTTTTAAGACTACAACAGAAAACAAATAATGAAAACGGTAGTTTTTAGGAAATTTTTGAGTTTTCCTCAAATTTCCTTTTTGGAACTTACCCCTGATTTTATAGTCAGTTGACAATTAATTTTTGTAAAATATCTTTAAATGACTAACTCGAGTGCAAATGTACTGATATTATAGTTGTTTGCGTAATTTGGTGTCTTCGTGTTATAATTGTATAAAAATAATTTTGTTATCATAAATACACCAAAAAAGTTAATTAGAAAACACTAAGGATAAGAACGGACAATGTCATACAATATGTTACTTTTTGCAAATGGTCAACATCTTGTTTATGTACTCCGTACTTTAACGTGATAAAGTTGTTACTTTGATATTATTTTCACCAAAATTACGACCTATACATAGCTAATGTAAGACAGAGGTCAAAATTGTTTTCTTGTCTAAAACCGTGCTTCCAGTTGTTGTATTTTTTTGGCTAATAAACTCCTAACAGCTACTTAGAAAACCAAATTATGTACTAAATTTGGACTAAATCGGACGTAAAACGCTGCCATTAGAGTGCGAACACATATATACATAATTTACATAACATATATATAATGTTTAATGCCACCCCAAAACGTGTTCTGGGGTCCTCAAAAAAGTTCACCGCAATAAAACCTCAAAAAAGTTTAATTCTAGAACAAAAATCTAAAAAAATATTTCTTGTCTAAAAACGTGCTTCTAGTTGGATTTTTTGGCTGACGAACTCGTCCGAGCGACTTTAAAACTAAAGTTTGGGCCAAATTTGGACCAAATCGGACGTGAAAAAATGCTGCGTTAGAGTGCGAACACATATACATAATTTACATAATATATGTATAATGTTTCATGACACCAAAAATCGTGTTCTGGGGACCTCAAAATATTTCACAGCAATAAAACATCAAAAATAATTTAGTCTAGAACGAAAATGTGAAAAAATTTATTTCTTGTCTAAAAACATTCTTCCAGTTGTTGTATTTTTGGCTAGTGCACTCCTTAGAGGTACTTAGAAAACAAAATAATGTACCAAATTTGGACCAAATCGGACGTAAAATGCGGCCGTTAGAATGCAAATACATAAATACATATACAGGGTGAGTCACTACTGACTACATTAATTTTAACAGTTCATTCTACTTATCAAAAGGAACAAAAAAACGTATATTATAAGCTCTTATCTGACTTTAACCGTTTATCTGTCATGGCGTATTTTGTGATTTTTTCAAATTACACGACTTGGTACTATTAGTTTGACGTTAAAAGCCACACTAATGTAGTTATGACATGGAAAGTAATACCATTTTAAAGAGCATTAAATTTCCTATAAATTAAACATAGTACCCAAATAATAACTCCTTATACATCGTTTTTTAAATAACTTTAAAATTAAAAATTATTGTTACCGTCTTTTTCCTTTAAACTTTAAGGCTCAATTAAATCAGTTAAATTTTTCGTATTCTTATGTTCAATTACATACAAAACTTCCTTATTTAATTATCTTTAAAATGATGTATAAATATTAAGGGGTCAGCTGATTTAGTCAACAGATTCAGCTGCTAAAGAAATTACAGATACAGTAGTTAGTTTGGTGTTTATAACCAATACGATAAAACCTAATGCTGTACTTAAACAACATTTTTATGAAATTTCCAAATTTTTTCTATGTATGGCCTTAAAGTTTAAAGGAAAAAGTCGGTAACAATAACTTTTAATTTTTAAGTTATTTAAAAAACGTTGTATAAGGAGTTATTATTCGGGTACTATGTTTAATTTATAGGAAATTTAATGCTCTTTCAAAAGGTATTACTTTCCATGATATAACTGCATTAGTGTGGTTTTTATCATCAAACTAATAGTACCAAGTCGTGTAATTTGAAAAAATCACAAAATACGCCATGACAGGTAAACAGTTAAAGTCAGATAAGGGTTTATATACATTTTGTTTTGTTCTTTTTTATAAGTAGAATCAACTGTTAAAATTAATGAAGTCAGTAGTGACTCACCCTGTATACATTAGGGTGAGCTAAAAGTCTGGAGAAACTTTTGAGTGGGTAATTTAAAAATAAGCAAACTCAGGTAATGTTTACTAGGTATAAAGATGTAATTTTTGACGCATAAGACCACGTTGTTACCATTTACAATATGGGAAATTTTAAAGAAGCTGAAAAATAGTACAATGCAAATCCGTCCTTGTGACCCCTCATTTTAGAGGTATCGGTGCAAGTATGTAAATGACGCAAACCAGAGGTCTCTATCTTATTCCTGTCTAAAGTCATTTAAGGTTAAAGACGAGAATAATTCTAGACCTTCTAACTTTTTAATGAGTGAAGAGCCAAATCTAAGGAATTTTTATTTGGTATTAGGATGTACTTTTTTATGTATGGGGAAACTTTGCTTCTTCAAAAATTGGAAATATTGGGGGTAGCTCAAAATGTTTCCATCGAGGCATCGAGGGAAAGCAATTTCAACATTTCCAGTTGAATGTGTGAGTATTGAACTTTTGTTAAATATAACTTTTTAAAAACCCATTATCTCTAGTTACAGGGGTGTCTCCAGACTTTTAGTTCACCCTGTATATACAATTTTATTTTTAATGACACCACGACTTGTTCTGGGGACCATGATCGTTGCTCATTTACTAGTCCCGACCTTAGGTCTAACCAAAAGCAATAGCTCATCTTTCCTATAGAAATTCGCCAATAATTACAACAATTAAAGAAAAACAACATTTGAGTTAACTCGTTTAATAACATCCCAACATCTAGCCAATGTTAGTAGTTCTCCTGTACATATTTTATCAGGTTGGCAACCCTTCACAGAAATCCTTTGATTAAATTATTCATACGTACAAGCGTCGGCATCTTTGTCCCAGTTTTCTCGCCATCTGTTATCTTCTGAACTGTAATTCCCGAGATGGATCGTTCGACTGATCTTGTCCCGACAAAATTGTAAAAGCATTCCCCGTACTCCCCCATCCGCCTGGGACGAGGGAGGCGTTGGTTTCCACCCTTGCATTTAAATAAAACACCGACCCTTAGACTGCGATATTTCACTTCGTCCTTATACTGTATTCAACGTTTCGCTCCGACCGACTAGGACATAAAAAGTACGATGCATTTGTTCGTTCCATTTCTAGAACAGAAATACACTTTTAAGTGTTACAAATTGTCTATACTGATATTATAAAGAGGTAAAATGTGTTTGTTTGTATGTAGGGGGTAATATCTGGAACTACTGAACCGAAATAAAACTACTTCATTTTGATAAAACAAAATTTATTTCAATATTTGTAAATTTAGTCGGAACAATCTTAGGTTAGGCCTAGACTGATGAACCAACACATGTATTTACATTTATTACCATACCAACCATTTGAATAAAATAACAGATAAAACAACTTTCTGCTCCAATATTTCCAATAACAGCTGATTACAAACTTTGAAGCAATTACATGTATGTCTAACATTTAGGTTTAGTTTTTATTAAAGTGCAGACTTGCTGGTTATTTATTTTATATACTGCTGTTATAAAAAATACGCAATAATTTGATTTGAACATTTTTTTAAATTATTTACCATCTTAGCTTTGGGGTTATTATTAATCCTACACCTTTATTATAAAGAAAACATAACATGATTTTGTGTACAGAAGGTTCCAAAGGGGTTTGCGTGCGGAGCGGGTTCTCCCCTACTTATAAATAGAACGGTTTGGGTTAAAAGTTTAACACAATTCACTGTACCAACACACTCTTCTTTAAATCATTTATATTTATTAGCATAGCAACCGACTTGGTAAATTTGCAGGCCTAATCAGGTAAATATCCCTTACAACTAACAGTTGATTTTTAACTGTAATTTAAACAAAGTTTACGTTTGTATTAGACTCGTCATCACATTATACGTTATCTATACTAATATTATAAAGAGGTAAAATTTGTTTGTATGTAGGGGGTAATCTCTGGAACTACATTGAAAAAAAACCGTTTTACTAATAAAAACTACACCATCAATGAGTATATAGGCTATAATTCATTTTGATAAAAACATTTTTTATTTCAATATTTGTAAATTCAGTCGGACAAAAATCTTAGGTTAGGCCTATACCGATGAACCAACACATGTATTAACAATTATTGCCATAGCAACCAATTGAATAAATTAACAGATAAAACTGCTGTTTGCTACAATATTTCCATTAATAGCTGATTCTAAACTTTGAAGCAATTATTTGTAATTCTAACTTTTAGGTTAGGTTTTTATTAATTGTAGACTTGAGCCTTGCGGTTCTTTTAACCTTTACTATAACTGCTGTTATAAAATATACGAAATAATTTGATTTGGACATTTAACATTGTTTACCATCTTAGCTTTGGGGTTATTATTAATCATCCACCTTTATTATAAAGAAAACATAACATGATTATGTGTATAGAAGGTTCCAACGGGGTTAGCGTGCGGATCACGAGGGGTTTCCCCTAGTTAACTATAATTTGAACTATAAAATACTCTTGACACTAAACAAAGAAGCAATATAAACCATTTCCTAATTATTTTAGTGAATTGCCATAGGATACATGTGCTATTGCAGTGACTCTTATGGTGAGAACTAAGTTCGGGAGTAATAAATAAATTAGCACCGATCATGGTTTACAGAACACGTTTTGGAGTGTCATTGAAATTGTATAAATAATATGTGTTCACACTCTAACGGCAGCATTTTACGTCCTATTTGTTAAAAATTTCGTACACACTTTGTTAACTACTTTTATTATTCGAACCAATTCGTTAGCCAAAACAATACAACAACCGTAAACACTTTTTTACCGGTAGTAAAAGTGTTTTCAGATTTTTCGTACTAGAATGAAACGTTTTTGCTACTTTCTATAAATAAATAAATGAAGGAGATTATTCTGCAAATTTTGTTTTTTTACATGCACTTATATCCCGCCTGGTTCCGCCAAATCGAAATTTTCTTTCATATTTCTTTTAATTTGTCATAAATATTTCTTTAAAATTACAAAAACGTTTTTCGTATTTATTTTTGAACTGTATTTGTTTAAATTTGTCAAACATATTTTTGTAATTCTTGAAATATGTCTTGAAATTCGTCAGACATGTTTGTTCAAATTTCTGAAAGTTCTTTAAAAACATTAAATATGTTTCTTACCATTTTTTACTTTCTCCACCCTATACGTAGTATATGGAGAAAGTATTGTTTTCGTAAAAATGTTCGAATTTGAATTTTCAGTTGAATTATCTGTTTTGGTGCTCCCAGAACCCCAAAAAATGGTTTAGTGCAATTATCTGTGTTGGTGCTCCCTGAACCCAAAAATATTTTTAGTGAAATTTTTTGTTTTGGTGCTCCCTGAACCCAAAAAAGTGTTTTTAGAGTGGTGTCTGTCTGTCAGTCTGTCAGTATGTATACACGACCAGAGAGGACACTATTGGTCCGATTTTCATGAAATTTGGTATGTAGGTACTAAACCCTAATAACTCCAGGTTTGTTTTTCATTTTTTGGAATTTTTAATTTTTAATGGTAATTTACCCCTAAAAACCCATAAAAAACGACAAAAATGCAAATTTCTCAAAAACGGCTCTAACGATTTTGATCAAATTTTCAGTATTTATAGTACTTAAGATGCCAAACAAAATGACACCACCCGCTTTTATCAAAACTTCGGCGTTTTATAATTATGGGGAAATGTTTAAAAATAAACAAGTATATGTTGTCAATCTAGCATCGCGGCGGCGGCCGCACGGGGTAGCACCATGGTAGCGATCACGGCCAGTAATTCAAAGGTCGCGCGATCGAATCCCGCCTATGACAATAATTTTTTTATACGATTGCTGTAGGTAGAATATTATTTTTTTGTTTTGTTCTAAAAAATAATAAATAAAATGATTGAAAACAATATTATTTTGACTACAGTAAGTTGGGAGAAAGTTTGTGTCAGTTAACTGATACCGTTTATTTCAACTGTATTTCTTTACATTTTCTTAAATATGTTTCCCCAATTTTACTTCTTAACTGTATTACTTTAAATTTGTCAAAATTATTTTTTTAAACTTGCTAAGCATATTTTTTAAATTTGTCAAATCTGTCCAATCAAATTTTTTTCTGAACTATATTTCTGCAAATTTATCAAACCTATTTCTTTAAAAACTTGTCAAATATACGTCCTCAAATTTATTTCTAAACTATATATTTTTAAAATTTGTCAATTACCTTTATTTAAATTTGTCAATTATATTTTTCTTTAAGTTTATCGAATACTAGAGGGCTCCGCCCCCTGCTAGCGTCGCTGGCCGACCCCCGCGGTGTCTCGCGTCGAAGCAAATGCAAACAGGTTATTTTATACAAATAGGTCCTACTATTAAATTCTATTACGTTTGATTTAATTTTAATTAGGATGTAACATAGTGGTTTCTTATTTTTAAATTCCTTAATTTACTAAGGGGGTTTTCTCTAGTTTTAAGGAAAGTCAATCGAAATTTTTTATAGGGGTTGTACTACATGTTCACCCCTTAGCAGCACGCGACAAAATGCAAATCTAGTTTACATTGTTCAATGTATCTTGTATGAAATAAATGTACAAAATTTCATTTCCCTAGCTTTAAGGAAAGTATAACAATTAATATTTATTGTTTTAGGAGTAGTTTCAACCCTTAAATCAAAATTAATTCTGGCCTATGTTAATCAGGGATAGTGTAGCTTTTTAACAGTAAAATTTTTTTTTCAAACAGTTCAGTAGTTCCAGAGATTACCCCCTACATACAAACAAACAAACAAGTTTTACCTGTTTGTAATATTAGAATAGATATTTCTTTAAACTCGTTAAATTTATTTCTTAACTAATTTCTTCGTATTTATTTCTGTACTATATTTCTTCACATTTGAGAACTTCACTTCCTCAAATGCATGAACTAGGCCTATTTGCATCAAGTATATTTGTAAATTTCATTTGACATTCAAGAATTACCATTTTGCAACCATTACCGTTCACACGTTTTAGAGGTTATGTCTGGGAATGACTTTATTAAACATTCTGCATCTTAATAGAAACACTGCCTCACATATCTCATCTTGCCAGACATTACACACAACCTACGTGACATCTTGTGACATAAGTCCTATATTATCACCGGAGCACGTAAGTAATAACGTTCTTCAGTTACGTGTAAACGTGTAGACATTTCTTGCCCTGAGTAATGTAGGGCACGCTGGGCAATCAAAATATCCTTGAGTCGCCAATTTGGAGGAATATAGGATTTCTCATACAAATCATTTATGTACGATTATCACGTAACAAGAAGAAATAAATTCCAAGAATTAAAGTCCATTCAGCATATAACATACACCCAGCGGCAATCCATGTCGAAGTCAATGCAAACTGATTCCTGTATACTCTGATATGTTCACGGAAATGACGACTGAGAGGTGGCCTATACATAGCTAATGTAAGACAGAGATCGAAATAGACACGACCATCCCCAATAATTCCATTTACGGCAAGCATTGTAATTTCACCATTCATACTTAAATAATCAATAATCAACATTTCAAACAAATTTTGAAATTACCAACTAAAGGAAACAATATAATATGTAACACCAGATGTTTGACTTATAATACAATAAGCCTTTTGTTTGCTTTTGCTTAATATAAAAATACTGTAATTTGTGAAGAATAATTTCCTGATTCTAAATTTGTTGCAAATAAACGTATTTGTTCATTGTAGGCCTAACCTAAAATTATGTTTTTGATCCAAATCAGCTGTTTTTTTTTTTTTAAATAATATGTAACAACAGATGTTTGAATTGAATTGTAATGCAGTAAGCTTGTTTCTTTTTTTATTGTTTGCGTTTGATTGTAGTTTGTTAATCTGACCTAAAAAAGCCGTCGGTTGTGAAGAATAATAAACTGATTCTAAATTCGCCAAGTTGGTTGCTATGGTAATGAATGTAAACAAACACGTGTTGTTAAGCTTTACACTTCAGAAGTATAGAAAATATTAAATAGAAACACAATTTATGAAATGAGGAAGCACAATGTCCATTTCAGAGATATTACCAAGTAAACTGTTTCTAAACAACTTACGAAATTAGGAACCGCAATGTCAATTTCAGAAGTAAACTATTTTAACACAACTTACGAAATGGGGAACCACAATGTCAATTTCAAAAGTAAACTATGTTAACACAACTTACAAAATGAGGAAGCACAATGACCATTTCAGAGGAATTACTAAGTAAACTTTTTTAATACAAGTTACGTAATGAGGAAGCACAGTGTCCATTTCAGAGATATTGTCAAGTAAACTATTTTAACACAACTTACGAAATGAGGAACCACAATGTCCATTTCAGAAGTAAAC